>JBBPTP010000024.1:0-61851 GCA_038094195.1 Pulveroboletus aff. carminiporus | reverse complement strand
ATTTTGAGTATTAGTGTTCATATGTGATCTATGGACATTATATTCATCATTGACTGGTTGAGAGTGGTTCTGCATAGTCATAAGGCTTAGAATGGTCCCTTATGATGCATAGATGAGGTTGTAACAATGTTGTGGATTTTCCATGTCAAAGGAAGGTAGAGTTTGAATGACAGTGGAGATAGGACTGAGACAACGATAAAGGGTCCTTCTCATTTTGGGGCAAATTTTGGATTAACAATGGATCATTTCAGGTTTCTGGCTTCTAGCCAAACTTTATTGCCTTTCTTGAAAGGGATGTAATTGCGACGTGTGCGTGATGCCATGACTTGGTGAGTGAGTTCATGGGCAGCCAGTGCTTCAGATCGTGCAGCTTCAAGGGTTTTCAGCTGATCAATGACTGCAGGGATAGAAGATTCAGCTGATCAATGACTGCAGGGATAGAAGATTCAGAAAAGACCATGGGAATTGCTTTCAGTTCATAGCCGAGCATGAGTTAAAATGAAGATTTGGAAGTGATGGAATGAGAGTGGTGATTATGTGCAAATTCAGCATGGAAAATAGATTTGGAAGTGACGGAATGAGAGTGGTGATTATGTGCAAATTCAGCATGGAAAATAGATTTGGACCATGATGTGGGATTATTTCCACAGTAGATACGAAGGTATGTTTCAACTTCTTGATTGACACATTCAGTTTCACCATCAGTTTGGGAATGATAAGCTGTGGAGAGGGCAAGGTCATAACCGAGGAGGCATCTGAGTTCGAGGGCAAATTTAGAAGTGAATTGTGGTCCTCTATCGCTGATGATCTTTTCATAGAGATCAAAACGAAGATATACTTTGTGGAAGAAGAGGTCTGCTACCCCTTCAGCAGTGATAGTCTTCTTGGTAGGGCATAGAATTACCCCCTTAGTAAGCCTGTGGTCTACAATGACCAAGAGTATATTGAAACCATTAGATAGGGGGAGATTGGTGATTAAATTACATGAGATTTGTTGGAAAGGGCGTGTGGCATGGAATTTGATTGGGGTGAGAGGTGGTACCATTGGATGGGTGTTGACTTTGTTTTGCTGGCAAATGGCACAGTCTTCGACATACTTGCATACATGGTTGGCTAAACCTGGCCACCAGTATTCTTGAGAAACAAGTTGTCGGGTTTTAAGTATCCCTGGGTGTCCAGCAGAGGGGTCATCATGGCAAGAAGATACAATTTTATGACAGAGATTGTCTTCTGGGGGAACATAGATGTAATCTTGGTAGGTGATAACACCATCACGGTTTTGCCAATCAGAGAGACAAGAATGGAAAGGAGGTGGAATTTTATTATCTAGGGCTTGGAGGGCGGTGAGGATGAGGGAATCATTGCTAGATCATTCAGCAATGATAGAGTGGAGAGTTGCACTAGCAGTGCGGATGAACATAGATGGGGGAAGAAGGGTCGCTTCTTCGTTATTGGACACATCCTTTGGAAGATGATCGATGTGTCGAGAGAGAGCATCAGGTCCAGAGAGAGTGGTACCAGGGACATGAATGAGTTTCAGATCATAATCTGAAATATCAAGTAGCCATTGTGCTTGATGACAGTTTAATGTTTGTGGTTGACGGAAATATGTGAGATTTTTATGATTGGTGAAAACTTGGATGGGGTCAACAGAACCAATGAGATAATGTCTTCATGCTTTGAGGGCATGAAGAATGGCCAACAACTCCCAATTATAGATATCATAGTTTCATTCTGTGGAGGAGAACAATTGAGAAAGGTAGAAACAAGGGTGCCATTCTCCATTCGAGTCGGTTTGGAGAAGTATATCTTCTGATGCAAATTTGGATGCGTCAGTGGCAATAGCAAAGAGTTTTGTGAGATCTGGAAATCAGAGGATGGGTTTGGAGAGAAACATATCTTTGAGCATCTCAAACGCTCATTGACATTTATCAGACCAGTTCTAAGGTTGAGATTTCTTGATTAGATCGATGAGGGGACGTGCAACTTTGGAGTAATTTTGAATGAATCACCTATAGAAGTTGGCAAATCCAAGGAATGATCAGACTTCTTTGACTGATGAGGGTATGGGCCATTTGGCGATACCTTCAAGTTTGACGGAATCCATTTCAAGCCCTTGTTCATTAACGATCATTCCAAGGTAATCTACTTCCTTGGTGGTGAAGTTGCACTTTTCGAGGTGTAAGTGAAGGTCAAGTTCTTGCATTCTTTACAAGACATGACAGGTTCTTTCTGTATGGGTTTCCTCGTTATCAGAGAAAATGAGAAGATCATCCATATAGATAACGAGCCATCCTTCAGTGATCATATCTCTGAACGAGTCATTCATAAATCATTGGAAGGTTGCAGGGGAATTTGTCATGCCGAAGAACATGACCATGAGTTTGAATAATCCTTTGTGGGTGAGGAAGGCACCTTTCCATTGATGTCCATCTTTGATGTGGACATTGTTGTATCCCCACTGTACATTGAATTTGGTGAAGATATTGGCACCCTTAAGTTTATTGAGAAGGTCACCGATGAGGGGAAGAGGATATGCATCGCATACTGTGTGTTTGTTGAGGTAGCAATAGTCTTGACATGGGCAGAGTTTTCCATCTTTCTTTTTGACAAAGAAGAAAGGGGAGATTTTCTTCGATGAATACTTCTGTTGCTTCACGTTCTTCAGAAGACAACAGGTATAATTTGCCTATCTTAGGTATGAAGGTATCCTTGAGGTTAATTTCATGGTCATAAGGGCGAGATGGAGGAAGTTTGCCAGCATCTGGTTTAGCAAAAATCTTAGTGAATTCTCGATATTCCTTCAGTAGTTTCTTCTTAGGTTTTAGTTTTTCTGCTTCTACCACAAGTTCTGTGGCATGAGTGATTTTACAAATCACTCTTGGAGATAAGTAGTGATTGCCAGAGCAAGTGGTTCTATAGATAGATTCGGGAAGAAGGGTACGTCTGATTTTCATTTTCTTGTTACGAATGGCATGAGCGAGGAGAGCACAGTTTACAAATTCTTCTTGAGATTCATATTCCATAAACTCAAATAGGGTGGGAGTAGATTCGGGTTTGACCATTTTACAGGTTGGAGGAGGGAGTTTCTTAGCAAATTTGTGTTCATTTGCTTCATAGACAGTTTGATATTGTACAAATAGAACCTTTGATTCATCCTTGGATTCATTGAGGGAGAGAGACTGGGCAGACCAGTCGACAACAGGGTTTGCTCTTTTGAGCCATGGGAGTCCTAAAAGGACATTGTCATCATCACAGTTCATGACATAGAAGAGCATTTCTTGAACAATGCTCTGAATATTGATAAAGAGGGTGATGGTGAACTTTATTAGTCCCTTGGAATTGACAGATGTTAAGCCTAACGCTACGATGCCTGCACTGGAGCACAAGGCAACGTGTATGTAAGAGCGAGGGACTAACAGACTCAAGGAGATTCGACGAGGGGAGGAGCTCACGAAGAGTCGCAACGTCCCTTGCCAAATAGTTGTGTTAAGAGAAACGAACAATAGATTCAAAGTGAGGGGAAAACTACAGGCGCAATCCTACGGTTTAAGTAGTGAAAGCTAAGTTGACTTAGGGCCAGCCCAAGGAGACGAAAGTAGTAAGTGGTGCTGCGGATTAGCTGATCCGCAGTAGAACGACATAGAAGATGAAAGAACAAATGATAAGATGGAACTACGAGATCGAGATAAGAGACTTGATCGAGGAGTGATTGTTCGTGATAAGAAAATATACGACGAACCTTCCAGAACTGATCAGAGGAAAACAAGGTGAGGGCGGATGGAAAGTATCAAGAGTAGGTGCTGGTAAGAAACGTGAGTAACACCTAAGAGGACGGTAGGTTGGGCGAAGGAAAGAAGCAGTATCGACGAAGAAAGAAAGAAGATTGTTACATTACCCCCCGCGTAGAATCGAAACCCTGGTTCGATAAACAACAGGTCCGTCTCCCGTTCATGGAATATTTGGGGAATGTCCTCCAAAGACATCCATGGCCTGCTCCGGGGAAAGATGTTCAAATGGACAGTCGTCCGCCACATGCCCAGATTGATTGCAAAGTGCGCACGAGCGCACGGGACAGAAGCGATCTGTGTGTCCCCAACGACTGCAAAAACCGCATTGGGTGCATAAGCACAAATACTGGGGGTGACCAGGTGCTGAGATGTGACAATGTGGGCAGATGTAATATGGGCAATTCTCTTGATAGTGGCCCAGCATATGACAGCGAAAGCACTCTGTTAAGGCAGAGGCGGGTCGACGGCGAATGACAGTGGGTAACAATCTAGTTGGAGCTGAAAGAATAGTGACTCCATTGGCACCGGGGATGTGGTAGGATTCAGACAGTCGTTGGGCGGCCCTATCAACAGGAGATAGATCATCCTTCTCGACAGCGGTGGAGGTTGACTCGATGGTCGACTCGGATTGGGCAACTGTTGGTGACGAAGGAGGAGGAGAGGAGAGACGAAGGGCTAAGGCGGGTGGAGACACAGACGTGGCTGAAGCAGTAAGGGGCGGCTGAGGTGGTGGAATGTACAATGGAGGAGAGGCGAACGGGATTCCCGATAAGTAGGTCCCTCTTTCTGTAGGAGACATGGAGTGGAAGATGGGAGAGAAGGTGGGAAAGAGACGATCTGCAGGGATTGATTCTATGAAGGTGGCGAAACCATGAGTATGTAGTAATAAAAGGACGCGTCGGGGAAGGTTACTAAGAAGAAAACGTAGCGGGGCCCCATACAAGGGAGGTAAGTCGTTGGGGGCCGTCAGGGCGTGAAAACGTTGGGCGCGGTTTATGTCATGAAACAAGCGAATCAGTTCTTGGGAGGTTATGTCTTGATGATATAAAGGAAGGTTCTCAACGATGTACAGTAGGGTTGGGTCAGCCAGGATAGCGCCATATAGGGTAAGGGCACTGTCGATTGGTAGTAACAATGGCCTCACTGAGGCGGTTCGAATACGAGAATCGATGAGAGAATAAGATGGCGAGGAGGATAGTGATGATGAGGAGTGGGTAGACATAGTGTTCCCAGTACTGGCGGAGATGGTTCATTCAAGGCGATGCTCACAGAGAGACCGACGTCTTGTTTGAACTGTCCTTACAATAGATTGTCCTTTTTATACTGGGAGAGGATCTGCTGCGCATGGCAGAGATTAACTTCGGGTTCCCAGGTATTCTCCGACGACGGATAGCCTTTCCATGCGGTTAGGTACTGCCTTCGTGATGCACTGCCCCTGTGGGAGATGATACGCTCCACTTCATACTCTTCTTCTGATCCGATTAGGTCAGGTGGTGGACGGAGGAAGTTGGGACCATGTGCGTCAGTTTCTTTGTAAGATGATAGGAGGGAAGCATGGAAAACGTCATGGATCTTCCATGTGGGAGGGAGTTTGAGCCGGTAGGATAGTGGTGACAGTACTTGGAGGATCTCGAAAGGGCCGTATCGTTTCGGGGCTAACTTTCGGGATAAGGTTTTGATGTGGAGATTGGTGGCTTCCAACCAAACCTTGGCTCCTACCTTCCATGGGGTGAAGTGCCTGGTTACCTGTGCAGCCATGATCCGACGGGCAGAGTCGTGTGCCGCTAGTGCTTCTTTTCTTGATTCATCAAGGGTTGTCAATCTAGATTCAAGAGCGGGGAGGAACGTTTTTCCAATTGGTGGATAAGCTCTAGGTTCATACCCGAGCATCAGGGAGAAAGGAGAAGTTTTGGTCGATGAGTGTGGGGCAGTGTTATGGGCGAATTCAGCGTTGGTAAGGAGGTTCGCCCATTTTCTGGGTTGATTCAAGGTGAATATACGGAGGTAAGTTTCTAGTTCTTGGTTGATTTGTTCAGTCTGACCGTCCGTTTGGGGATGATAAGCTGTTGATAGCTTTACGTCATATTTAAGAAGTCTGGCCAGCTCTCTAGCAAAAGCAGATGTGAATTGTGGACCTCTATCAGAGATGACTGACTCGTGGAGTCCAAATCTTTTGAAGACGAAGTCGTGGAAGAGTCTGGCAACACCTTCGGCAGTAATAGATTTGGTACAAGGAGTGAGAATTACCCCCTTTGTAAGCCCATGGTCGACCACGACCATGATAGAGTCGTAGCCATTAGACTCGGGGAGATCAGTAATGAGATCGACTGAAATCTGTTTGAAAGGGAGCGTGGTGTGTGATGGGATTGGGAAAACAGGTGGAACGGTTGGGTGCGTGTTGACCTTGTTCTGCTGGCAGACGGCACATCCATTGACAAAGTTGTGAACAAAAGTAGCCAATCCTGGCCACCAATAGTCGCGTTCCACTATAGCTTTAGTTCGAAATTGTCCCAGATGGCCCGTGGTGGGGGAGTCGTGGATGGTGGCTAGGATGGCGGAACATACAGAGGGGGGAATATATAAACGTCCTTTGAAGTAGAGGTGACCATTGTTTAGGGTCCAATCATGAAGGGCAGATCGAGGAAAAAGTGGGTTGTTCTTTTCCAATCCCTCAATTGCACGAAGGACCAAAGGATCTCCTGTGGAAGAGGCGCGAACTAATTCAGCTAGTCTGGTGTCTAAAGCATGGATGATAATGGGTTCGGGGACGATGGAAGTTTGGATGTTGTCTTCTGAAGTATCTACTTCAGCGTTTCTTGACAAGGCATCCGCAGGACCCATTTGGGTACCAGGTGTGACTTTCCAGAGGATATTGAAATCTTGGAGAAAGAGGCCCCATCGCGCTTGTCGACGGGAGAGTTTACGGGGGTCTTTTAAATATGACAAGTTCTTGTGATCTGTGATGATGGTGACGGGATGGTTTGTTCCTAACAGGTAGTGTTTCCACTCGCTAAGGGCAAGGATTACAGCGAGTAATTCGTGATCGTAGATGTCGTAATTTCGTTCTGCCGGGATAAATGTTTTGGAAAAGTAAGAGCATGGATGGAGATCTCCATTGACGTCGGCCTGCATTAGGACTGCTCCGGCTGCAATGAGGGAAGCATCTGTCATGACAGTGAAGGGTTTGGTTAAGTCAGGGATGTGGAGGACAGGAGTCGACGAGAAGATACTGATTAAGGCATCAAACGCCTGTTGTTGTAATTGGGTCCAATCCCATGGTTGGCTTTTTCGAGTAAGGAGATTTAGTGGGGCGACGACGTTGGAAAAGTTGGGAATGAACTTCCTATAGAAGTTGGCGAAGCCCATAAAAGATCTTACTCCTTTCACTGTTGTTGGGGGTTTCCAAGTGGAGATTGCAGCGAGTTTAACCGGATCCATCTTAGCTAGGCCGTTGCCGACGATTATTTCAAGGAAATTGATCTGTGAGACGTCGAACTCGCATTTAGGTAGTTTTAAGGACAACTTTTGCTCTCTTAGCTGTCGGAGGACTTGGCGAGTTCTTTCGTGATGTAGGTTTAGGTCATCTTTTGTACAGATGCCCATGTCGTCCATATAGATCTTTAACCATCGTTCAGCAATCATGTCGGCGAAGATGTGGTTCATAAATGTTTGGAAAGTGGGGGGTGCATTGCTGTGTCCAAAGAAAAGTACCGTGGGTTCGAAAAGACTGAAAGGAGTGATAAACGCCATCTTCCATTGGTCCTCTTCCCGAATCCTGATGTTATTATATCCCCACCTGATGTCAAATTTGGTGAAGATATTGATGTCCTTCATATCGTCAATCAATTCCGAGATCAGCGGAAGAGGATAAGCATTGCGGATGGTGTGAGCATTGAGGTATCGGTAATCCTGGCATGGCCTTAATGACCCATCTTTCTTAGGGACGAAGAAAAATGGAGCTGCCTGAGGGGAGGTGGATGGTACGATTCGGTCTGATTTGAGATGCTCCGAAATGAAATCTTGGCATGCTTTACGCTCTTGTGGGTTGAGATAGTACGTCTTGCCTATTTTCGGAATGAAGGAAGGTTTAAGATTGACAACATGGTCATAGGGGCAGTGTTCGGGAAGTTCATTGAAAGTTTGTTCTGCGAAGACGTCTTTGAAGTCTTCACACCAGGTGGATAGAACTGTTTGAGTTTTCTCATGGCGTTGTTCCAATTCGGTGGATAGCATGATCTTGTTGATGTCTAATCCATCCAAGTCTTCCCCAGGGAGGTACTCACGAAGAGACACAACGTCCCAGGGAGAACCAGACAGGTCGACGTTTCAGATATCCTCTTCCCCATCCTCTTCGATGGAGACTTGGTCCTTGGTCCAGTCGATCTTTGGGTTCTATTTCCTTAACCAGGGCATTCCTAAGATAATCTGAGGGGTTTTGAGCTGAGTGATCATCAGCCCAATGCGTTCATGGTGGTTCTTGATGGTTAGGTCCATCTGAGCTTCATGCCTAATGGTTCCTCCCTTATTTCCAGTTTCATCAACATTTAAGGCAGTCAGCGGTTGTTGCAAGGGTACTCGGGGAAACCAATGTCGTTTGACAAGGTTTGAGTCGATAAAATTTCCAGTTGCTCCAGAGTTGATTAGAGTGACGGTGTTGACGATTTCTTTTCCAGTATGTAGTTGGACAGGGATCCGCAAGGTTTTCTTGTTGGTCATGGCTACGAATACATGGTTTAGACTATGAGAAGGAGACGTCGAACATCCTTCTCCATTTAAAAATCCGAGGGCGTGGACTCGGTTTCTTCGTCGAAGCAGATCTGGAGAGTTTGCAAAATTTGCTTGGGGTCTTTCCCTTTTCCTTTAAGGGATGTGATGTACGAATCAATGGGGTCAGCGACCTTAGGTGGAGGGGGAGTCGAGGAGGAGGAGGTGATCGCTGTGGAAGGTAGGGCTGGTGCAGTCGTAGTGGTTTGGATTTGAGTTGTTGTCGTTTTCTGGGGAAAGGTAATTCTGCAATTCTGCGCGGAGTGTCCCACCTTTCGACACTTGAAGCATCGGTTCTCTCGGATGCAACGGGCTCGCTCGGTGGGGGTAAGCTTTTTGAGTCGGACGGCATCAACGTCCATGGCATTGGGGTCTTTGGTGTGGGGGGTGGATGATGAGGAGGGCGAGTGGCGAATTCCTCGTTTGAGGTCTTTGATCTTCATTAATTGCGTGTGATAGGTCTTTGCTTTGTCGATCCACTCCGGGAACGTGGTAGGAGAGTTTTCGGATCCTAGGATCATAAGGGTGAGTTTCTGATCTAGACCCATGGAGAAGTCATCGATCAAGGCGTCGTCGTCGGTTACTCCAGCTTTGGAGGCTAAAGCTTGAAATTCGGTGATGAACTCCTGGAATCCATCGTCCTTGGAGTTTTTGTTCTGGGTGAGGCGGTGGAGCTCCATTCGAGCCTTGGTTTTAGAGTCAAATGGGAAAAAGGTGGACTTGAAGTCCTTAGCGAATACGTCGAAGGTTTTCTGGGTGGGGTCAACGGAAGCGTCCGTCATCTTATCGTACTACATTTCGGAGAACTGAATACCTCTGCCTTTACTCATTTTGTTAAGGCAGGTTAAAATCTTGGTTCCATCATCAGAATAGATGGTCGGGTTGACTGAGAAGTAGGCGTTCATCGCCTTGATCCATCTGGTGAATTCATCGGACTCGCCCGAAAAGTCTGCTGGGAGGGCGGCCTTAACTTCCGATCTAGGGGTGGACATGATGATCAGTGATGGACTGGGAGTGCTAGGTGGGGGTGGACTGGGTGGTGGACTGGTGAATATAGGGCTAGGTGATCTAGGGGCGGTGATCTGGGGAAAGACTGGGGGTGCAGCGATTTGGGGTAAGGGCTGCGGTGCTAGGATTCGTGGTGTGCTGCGACTAAGTGATGACTGGGTTACTGGGTATGTACCTGGTTGGTAGGTACGTCTGGTCCTGGGGAATAGTGCTGGGTTATGCTGGATGGATGACGAGGTAATTCGTCGACTAGATGGTAACTGGGTTTCTGGGAGGTCTTCCTCTTCACTGAGAGGTGATCTGATGGTGCTAGGTGCTATGGTGACGAGGGGATAGTCCTACTCCAGTAATAGGAGGGACAAAGGTGACTTTGAATCTTTTGTTAAGCCTAACGCTACGATGCCTGCGCTGGAGCACAAGGCAACGTGTATGTAAGAGTGAGGGACTAACAGACTCAAGGAGATTCGACGAGGGGAGGAGCTCACGAAGAGTCGCAACGTCCCTTGCCAAATAGTTGTGTTAAGAGAAACGAACAATAGATTCAAAGTGAGGGGAAAACTACAGGCGCAATCCTACGGTTTAAGTAGTGATAGCTAAGTTGACTTAGGGCCGGCCCAAGGAGACGAAAGTAGTAAGTGGTGCTGCGAATTAGCTGATCTGCAGTAGAACGATGTAGAAGATGAAAGAACAAATGATAAGATGGAACTACGAGATCGAGATAAGAGACTCGATCGAGGAGTGATTGTTCGTGATAAGAAAATATACGACGAACCTTCCAGAACTGATCAGAGGAAAACAAGGTGAGGGTGGATGGAAAGTATCAAGAGTAGGTGCTGGTAAGAAACGTGAGTAACACCTAAGAGGACGGTAGGTTGGGCGAAGGAAAGAAGCAGTATCGATGAAGAAAGAAAGAAGATTGTTACAACGGAGTTATCTGCATTGCAGACTCAGATTTGATGTTTAAGATGGGAAGTAGGGAGCTGGTGCTTATGAATGAAGCCCCAGTCAATGCAGTTCATTTGTGCACCACTATTGATAAGGGCATGGGTTTCAATGTCTTTGAGTGTGTGCGAGGGGACGATGAAACAACCCTAATTGCTACTAGAGCTTTCAGGTCACCACTAGGCAGCGTAGACTTAGAGAATGAGCAGATGAGGGAAAATACCCAAGAGGATCTGACTGAGGATCCCTTGGTCATCGATTCAGGTCCTTATATATCCTACTATATGTTTGTATGTATTTGGTCCATTATCCAAATAAAGGGATGGACAGCCATAAGGTTGTGAAGCAGTAATTAAAACAAGAAGGGAAGCATGAGTTGGGTGGCATATCAAATGGAAGAGGAGCATGAAGCATAGCCATAGGGTAAAGGGGTAGCAGAAATGAAATGCATGAGGCATAAAATGGAAGCATACAAATAAAGTTAAGTTCTGTCCACTAAAGTTCAATTAGTCCAAAAGTGTAAAGTCATGAGTCACATGATGTCAAGCATTGTGCTGTCATGAAATCATGAAAGTGTAAGTGGAGTTTAGGGTAGGGTTGGTTCAGACTTAGCGGATGTAGAGTTAAGAGGGTCATGACATCATAACTTTGGGGTAATTGATTTGAGCTGCAAGCCTAACGACAAGCATTAGACTTGAGTGGCTAGTTTAACCTCATTGCGGAGAAGCTTTAATTGGGGTTTGAATAAGTTACGATGTTGCAAAAAGAGCGTTTGTAACACTATCCCCTCCTTATGAATCATATTCCAGGTGATTGAAGGGTATTTCAGCAGGGCATGTTAAGTTGGTCTGATTCTCGTATTTTTCAAATAATTTAGAGAATAGGCTTTCATCTATGTTGATGACATGTGGGGCCGCCAGGTGTAAATGGTGGAATTCCTTCACAGCTTCTTGTGCATGTGTTAGATTGGCTCTAGGCTCCCAAGTACATTCCGTGTCGTCATAGCCCTTCCAATGGATTAAATATTTCAGACATTGACCTTTGAGTCAGGAATCGACAATGTAGTCCACCTCCCATTCGTTGTCTCTGTCTTCTGTGACTTGTATGGGTCCTGGTCGGTATGGTTCTTGCCCATCCAATCTTTCTTTATAGAGTTTAACCCAGGATACATTAACAACAGGATGGATCTTCATTGAGCGAGGTAAGTGTAGCTTGACTGCATTAGTTCCCATTAGCTCAATAATTTTGTAAGGTCCTAGCCATCGTTCAGAAAGTTTCTTAGATGCTCACATCAAGTGAAGGTTTTCCGTGGAGAGCCAAACTTTGTCTCCAATGGCGTAGTCTAGTACAGATGATCTATGTTTATCTGCATTAATCTTCATTCATTCTTGTGCTTTTAATATATTATTGTGAGCTTTTTCTAGAACTGTTTTCATTTGCTTAGCAAATGTTTCTGTGGCTGGTGCTTTAGACGTTCCTTGTTCAAATCCCATTCTTGGATGGTATGAACGTGTAACTTCAAAAGGAGTCTTTCTTGTAGAAGCGTTATGTTTAGAATTATATGAGAATTGGGCAAGGGCTAGCCAGTCAACCCATTCATGTTGTCATTCTGCCATGAATATATGAAGATACTGTTGAACTTCACGATTCATTCATTCCATCTGCCCATCTGTTTATGGATGGAATGCTGTGAAGAGGCGGCAGTCTATATCAAGATGCTTACAAAGCTCTTGCATTACAGCTAATGCGAATTGTGGTCTGCGATCAGAAATGATGGATTTAGGAAGACCATGGTGCTTCCAAATATAGTTTAGATAGAGTTTGGCCATGTCTAGGGTCATGCACGTCTTATGCATGGGGATAAATTCAACTTCCTTTGAGAAGCGATCAATGACCATCAAGATCGCATCAAATCCATGAGATTTGGGAAGATCTGTGATAAAATCTGCTGAAATGTGTTCCCATGGAGTTTGAGGTACTTCTAAAGGTTGTAACAAGCCAGCTGGGGCTTGGTTTGATCCTTTAAAACATTGGCACCTGTCACAACGTTTGACATAATCTTTAGCATAAGTAGCCATTCCTGGCCACCAGTAACTGTGTTGCAGTAGTTCTATAGTTTTTTCGTATCCAGGATGACCAGCAACTGGAGTGTCGTGATAAAGTCTGGTGACTTCCATGCATAATAGTGGATATTGAGGTATATCTGGGACATAAATTCTTTTGTATTGGTCGTACAGTAGACCGTCATCGTGGATTTCTAATTTTTCTTTTTCAAGTACCTTTTGGGTTTGCGTTTCCATTAGGCACATGGTTGCATTAAAAATGAAACAACCCTAAACCCCTGAGGCATAGCCGTCAAGAGGCAATAGCAGTTGCCCAAGAGAAGTGTCTTGTTACTCTTGTGGTATCCTTTACCAAGGGTTTGACTTGACTAGCTTTGCTTACAAGCTAGGAACCAGAGTTATGGAGTAAAGATGATAGTCTTATTGTTAATAGGGGAAACTCCAGGAATGTGCTACTATAATGTCTACAGTAGTCCTGGTACTCTATCTTCGTATGGACTTCCTATAATAGCTCAACCACTATGGTCTGGGGTCATAACATGTATACTCTTTGTACAACATATTGTATCTTCTTTGTACAAGGGAGGCACTCACATAGAGGCACAACATCCTTGTGTGTTTTCATATATGGACTACCTACAGAGGTATAGCCTTCTGTGGTCCAGATCTTCTTATATGCATGTTCTTATGCATAGGCAACATCTGCCATAGTCTTGTACTCCTTAGTGCTTCACATCTAAGTGACGAGCACTGGTGAGCATAGTAGTGATAACTCTAGCAAGGGGAACTAGAGGTTCAGCAGACTGAGTACTGCTTATGGAGGGGACAACTCCAGGAGAACTTGTTAGAGTTTCCTGGCTCTACATGGATCGTATATATACTCTTCTACTATTTGTATCTATAGACACCTCATCTAGAGATATCCTGTGTTGTCCATGATGTTACAATGTATATCTAATAAGTAAAAATGGAAAAGAAGCATAAACATACACATAGGGTGTGGATCTAATGTGAATAAGAAGCATAGATGTGGTAGAAATGGAAGACATAGCCTTATGCCTCAAGCATCAGATGTGGTATATCTATGATCGTGACTCATAAGAATAGGGGTCGTGATAATTGTAAAACTGAGTGGTAGTGGATAGTTGTTTTTAACCATGTGTTCATTGAGATATCAGTAATCTTGTACCATCCATTTTCATCCATCTTTCTTTGGAACGAAGAACACAGCGATGTCTGAGGGGACTTTGAGGGCCTTATGTAACCCTTCTTTAATTGATCATCTATAAATGCTGTAACTTCTTCCTGTTCTGTGACAGAGAGGGATATAATGCATCCTTTCTTAGGCTTAAATGTATCTTTGAGGTCTATGGCATGATCCCAGGGTTTTCGTATGGGCATGCATTCACTTTCTCCTTTGTGGAACACTTTAAGGAATTTATGGAATTGTTTCAGTACAAGCTGTTCTGCAGTCTTGTCGGTCTTAGAAGTTTGCTCTGTAGCAGCACGTAGGTGGTAAGCTGCATAGGCTTGTTCCTGTTCTTCCTTATCAAGCATAGCCAAAAAGATAGCATGATTCGAGAGCATTTGGCAAGATCTAGGGCATTGGTTAAGTTTTACCATTCCTTTCACCCAGTCAATCTCAGGGTTGTGACGTTTAAGCCAAGAATATCCCAGAATTAATTGATTCTTTCCCAGGGTGGTGACTTCTGCCAGCACTCATTCTTGATGACCTTGATATGTAATAATTAAGTCCATGGAATGTGTGATAGATCTGGCGGAGTTCTTAGTTCCGTCCACATTGTAGACTGAAATTGGTCGTAACAAGGGCTTCATTGGTAAATGATTTTTCTCAGCCCAGATTTTGTCAATAAATATGACGTTTGCGCCACTATCTAGTAGTGCATCTGTTTTGATCGTAAATTTCTTATTTTGTTCAGAAGCAATGGTAACTTCTAGATTGATCTCTTTTTGGACATTAACGTTTCTAATAAAGATTTCTTCTGGGATTTCGTTGTTGTTGTTCTTCTTCAGATGTGAAATGGTGCAAAAAGGGTGATCCTTTTGGACGCCCTGGCAAACCTCTCCGTTGAGAGAGTCCTTGTATATGAAATCTGTAAATACATCTGAGTCCGAACTTTCTTCAACCTCCAGGGTTGTGTAACGATTTTTCCTTGCAATGTCTGTGCCTGGTGCACTTATGTTGCCTTGCCTTTTCCCTTCTCTTTTGAGCGGGTGACAAATAAATTCTTAAAGTAGGCCTCGGCCTCTTCATGTGACATTTTCTGAACCATGTGGTCCAGATTAGATTTTGAGCTTCTCAGATTTTCGTCTTCCGAGTCACTCCATTCTTCGGCCACTCTGGCCTTTTGGTCTTTTCCTTTTGGGCAACCTTTCTTGTGAGCACCTCCCACATACTTGCATTTGGGGCACTCTATTTTTGGCTTTGGGCACTCTTTCAAAGAGTGACCTTTTTTTCCACAGTTATAGCATTTAAACAGCCTGCGGTCCGTAGCCCACGTGTAGGTGCAGCCTTTTATTAAGCGTGTTTCTGCAAACTGGCCCACTTTTATGCCAGTAAGTCTTGATAGTGTTAAGCTTGGCTCGGATAGAGACAAGCAAAGCCCTTCAATGGAGTGTTGCTCTTGTTAAACAAGAGCAAGACAGGAATTGGGACAAGGTTATCAGAGCAGAGAAAGATGCTACTCCAAAGGTAGCCTGGGGATTCAGGGAGCACTCAATCAAAGTGGAGAGCGATGACACATGAGGGATAAGGGAGCTGGATTGGAACTGCTACTCAAGTACAGGGAAGGATACTCGAAGGGAGCTCTAGCTTAGGGGAATGGGAATAGAGCTACAGGCGGGTATAAGTAGTGATGGGTGATGTGCTGAGTAAGCAGATCACATGACCAGAATAGAATACAATGTAATGTAATGGAACAGTGAAAAAGAACCTGAGAGACTGCGAGGGTTCTCATGGAATGAGATAGAAAGTCATGGAACAAGGAAGAAGAAGGTTCCTGACTGCAAAGGTACTCATGGGACCATAAGGGTACTCACATGATGACTAAGCAAAGATAAGTGAAACAAGGTATGCATGAGGTGATAGATAGCTATATGAGGACGGGAAGTCCGAAGAAGTCCGAGAAGAGTCGAGGATGGAGATATGCTACACGTGGACAGGGAGTTTGAAGAAGTCCGTGATTGGGTGAAGATGTGATACATGTTAATGGGGAGAACCGAGGATGTGGATGAGGGGAAGAACGTGGACGAGGACGAGGGATGAACGAGGACAAGGACAAGGACTGGACAAGGAAGAAGATGTTGATACAATGACTTGAATAGATACGAGGATGAGACGTTAATACAGAGGGTGCCTGATAAGGCCACGGTGGAGTCGAGGACGAGCACACGAAGACAGGATTCAGATGAAGGCCATGAGTAGATGAGGATACGAGCACGGATGGAGTTCTAGATCATGGACACGGATGAATGTAGTCTTGATGTGTGAGGACGACATTGATTAGGTGAGGAAAAGAATATAGAGGCTGGGAATAGGGGAAAACGTAACAGATAGCATGACAAGTACTGCGTCATACAAGCCGGGTGTGATGGCTATGCTGTTAATGGTGAGCCAAGCTTTCATCTTGCTCCACCATTCTTCAAATTTTGCCCTGGAGCCGTCGTAACTCCCAGGGTCTGAAAATATTTCAACTTTTCAGGAGTATCCTCTCATGGATGCTGCTTGGCCTATGGCCACTTGTGCTCCTACTGTGGCATGTGCTGCTGCTTGTGCCCTTAACATTGCTAGCTCTACCTGCTGGGCATTGATGGTTGCATTGAGTTGCAAGATTACTGAACTCGCAGTGTTGAATTCTGCTATAATAGCATTTGCTTGGTCTGTCCAGCTTGCACTGGCATCGTGGAGCACTTGGGAGAGGGACATAGTGAACTTTTATTACAAAAATTTCTTGGGACAGTATAAAGACAACCGGGAGCATAATACTTTCGTGGTGTAGTTTTCGTCTGCAAAGGGTTCACCTCCTCTGAGCCTCCTTATGCTAGGTATGGCTCTTCTTTTCCTCTGACGCTTCCTGTGTACAGAGGGTTCTTCTTCTTCTGCCTTTCTCTTGGCAGGTCTTAGTGGTATGTATAGTACTGGTGCTTCTTCTTCTTTCTTAATTTCTGCCTCTAATATTGAGACAGAGGTTAAAGGAGAGCTGGTGGTCGTTTCATTTGACCACAAGCAGATAGGTGGGGGTGGGATGTAAAGGGGTGCCAAGTCTGGTACTATTATTGATTCGTCATTTGGGTCATAGGACCAGCCTCTCAACAAAGGGTTGGGGTCGATGATGGACGAGGTACTGTCCTCGAAGGTTCCTGCTTCCTCAAACTCATTGAAAAGGATGGCAGCAGTGTAGGGGTCAGTCAATTCTTTCAGGGGATCTAACCCTGCTTTCTCTAGCGCCGCTAAGAACTGATCTGCCGGTGATGCAGGCGAAGAACTTCTTAAGGCAGTTTGCGAGTTCGCAATGCTCTGACTCCTGACCTCTCGAGATGCAGGTGGCTTGGGGTCTCTGCTGGCTGCTACTACATCTAAGGTTTGCTCCACTACTATGCATGAGGCAGTGTACAAAAAATAAGAGGGACCCCGTTGGGCTGAGGCAGCTGGTGAAACAACCCTAATTGCTACTAGAGCTTTCAGGTTACCACTAGGCAGCGTAGACTTTAAAGAATGAGCAGATGAGGGGAAAACCCAAGAGGATCTGACTGAGGATCCCTTGGTCGTCGATTTGGATCTTTATATACTATAATATATGTTTGTACCTATTTGGTCCATTTTCCAAATAGAGGGTGAACAGCCATAAGGCTGTGAGATGGTAATTAAACAACAAGGGAAACATGAGTCAGGTGGCATATCAAATGGAAGAGAATCATAAGGCATAGCCATAGGGTAAAGGGTAGCGGAAATGAAATGCATAAGGCATAGAATGGAAGCATACAAATAAAGTTAAGTTCTGTTCGATAGAGTTCAATTAGTTCAAAAGCGTAACGTCGTAAGTCACACGATGTCAAGCATCATGCTATCATAAAGTCATGAAGAAGTCAGTTGGTGTTTAGGGGAGGATTGATTCAAACTTAGCGGATGTAAGGGTTAGGGGATCGTGAAGTCGTAACTTTGGGTTAATTGATTTGAACTACAAGCCTAATGACAAGCATTAGACTTGAGTGGCTAGTTTAACCTCATTGCAGAGGAGCTTTAATTGAGTTTTGAATAAGTTACGATGTTGCAAAAGAGCATTTGTAACAGCTGGGAAGGGAGAGAGGGAGTGGTGAGCATTGAAGACCACTAACTTGTTGTGAGCGTGGCTTCTTCTTTGTAAATTGTGACACCCACTTGCGATGTTTGCTTGTAGGTGGTAGTGGTAAGGTGAAGACGGTGGTCAGATCCTAATGAAACAACCCTAATTGCTACTAGAGCTTTTAGGTCACCACTAGGCAGCGTAGACTTAGAGAATGAGCAAATGAGGGGAAATACCCAAGAGGATCTGACTGAGGATCCCTTGGTCGTCAATTCAGGTCCTTATATACCCTACTACATGTTTGTACATATTTGGTCTATTATCCAAATAAAGGGATGGACAGCCATAAGGCTGTGAAGTAGTAATTAAAACAAGAAGGGAAGCATGAGTTGGGTGGCATATCAAATGGAAGAGGAGCATGAAGCATAGCCATAGGGTAAAGGGGTAGCAGAAATGAAATGCATGAGGCATAAAATGGAAGCATACAAATAAAGTTAAGTTCTGTCCACTAAAGTTCAATTAGTTCAAAAGTGTAAAGTCATGAGTCACATGATGTCAAGCATCATGCTGTCATGAAATCATGAAAGTGTAAGCAGAGTTTAGGGTAGGGTTGGTTCAGACTTAGCAGATGTAGAGTTAAGGGGGTCGTGATGTCATAACTTTGAGGTAATTGATTTGAGCTGCAAGCCTAACAACAAGCATTAGACTTGAGTGGCTAGTTTAATCTCATTGCGGAGGAGCTTTAATTGAGGTTTGAATAAGTTATGATGTTGCAAAAAGAGTGTTTGTAACAGACAATAAGTTATATAGGAATCATCATATTGATAGTGGAGACTCGTATAGTGGCTACTTTACTTAGGGAAGGTACTGGCATTGAAACAGTCCTTTCTTCTAAAAATCCTTTTTGAAGGACACTCTTTGGACTTCTTTTTCATCTTCAGAGTCATCTTCAATCTCTTCTAGTTTTGGGAGATTAGTAGGTTTCTTTTTCCCATGGACTTTCTTTTCTGTGGGAGGGGTGATGGAAGAGGTGGTGGGAGTGGATTCAAATTTTGCCTGACAATCTCGGGCAGAATGGCCTTTTCAGTGGCATTTAAAGCAAGCCCCGATTTTTCTAAGGTGTTCTCTTTCTTCTGGAGTTAACTTGGGCAGATAATGGATGGCATTAATGTCAACATCCATGGCGTTGGAATCTTTCTTGAGTTTGGAGTAAGATTTATAGGTGGTGGTAGATTTCTTTCATTGGAACTCAATGATCCCTTTGGCTTCTTTGTAAAGAGTTTGGTACTCTTGGATCTTTTTGTACCATTCTTTAATAGTTGTGACATGGATTGCCTCTTCATACATTTTATGGATAAGGCTGGCAGGAATTCCTTTGGTGAAGAGTTCAATTAAGATTTTGTCATCAGTGATTCCTGACGTAGCAATATGATTTTGGAATTGGGCAATGTAAGAAGTGAGTTCAAGTTCTTTACTAACTCAAGTGTTCATGAGCCAAGTGATGGATTTATGCATGGAGTTGGTAGATTCAAAGGCTTCTTTGACAGCCTTGACGAAGTCAGTCCATGTGCCTGTGGTAATGGCAGACCCAGAGATACAGGTTTTTTGGAAAGTGTTTGCCCAATGGGCAGCAGGGCCTTTCATCATGTATGAGAGCACAAAGGTGATTTTCTTTTTATTGGTGTTGTACACCTTCTCATTAGTATCCAGGTAGAATAGGACACTTTCAAGCCATGGTTCTAGAAGTTCTTCAGAACCATCATATGGTTCTGGAGCATTGATTTTGAGTTCAACAGGTTTAGATGACAAGGACATGATAGGTGATGGGACAAGGAAAATTTGATCAGATCGAGGTTGCAAGGTGGATGACACTGGAGTAGGCAACCAGGGAATGTTTAATGGGGTGAGGTCGATGGTTTCATCTTTCTGAAATAGGTCGACATCAGAACTAGAATCTGAATCTTCTTCAGTATCTGGTAAATCTGGAGGATGATCTAAATCAGATCCTTGGAGATGTCATCTTTGTTCTTGGGTGAGGAGTAGATGTGGCCAGGTAGGCCAGGTCGGATTGAACTGCAAGGAAGATATGGTGGCGGTGGTGTACAATGATGGCCGGCAGGAGAGAAGCTAGAGCTTTTGTTAAGCTTGGCTCAGGTAGAGACAAGCAAAGCCCTTCAAGAAGTGCATTGTCATCATGAAATGAGAACAAGGCAGATGGGATGACAACAGACAAGGAATTGTGCATGTAAGGCAATGATAACAAGGAGGCATCGTGCACAAGAGCTATGACGATGAGGGTGCAAGGAAGTCATGCAAAGAGCACTGACTTAGTAACAAGGAAAGATACAACTACAAGAGTTGCCTAGGGATTCAGGGAGTGCTCAATCAATGTGGAGAGTGAAGACACACAGGAGACAAAACACAAGGGAAAGCTAGTATTGAACAAGCTATCAGATACAGAGATGGTATCAGAAGGGAGCTCTAGCTTGGAGAATAAAAGGAATACAGGCAGCAGTTATATAGTGAAAGGTGATCTGCTGAGTAAGCAGATCATATGACTTGATGGAAGGTCATGGAATGAGAAAGAAGGAATATCATGACTGTGAAGGTACTCATGTGACCATAAGGGTACTTGCATGATTAGTGGGCATACAAAGAAGGAAAAAGAATACACACGATGGATAAGTCTGGGATAAGTCATAACACTGTGCATGATGGAGATTATTTTCTAGTTTCCATGTATTCTCCAATAACAGATAGTCTTTTTATGCAGTCAGATACTGTCTTCTTGATATACTGCCTTAATGGAAGATGATGTGCTTCACCTTATATTCTTCTTCTGATCTGATCAAGTCAGATGGAGGGCAGAGAAAGTTAGGGCTATGGACATCAGTTTCTTTGAAAGATGATAGAAGGAAGGCATGGAAAATATCATGGATTTTCTAGATTGGTGGAAGTTTAAGTTGATAAGAGAGAGGGAAGAGTACTTGAGTAATCTTAAAAGGACCATATCACTTTGGGATGAGTTTCTTAGATAAGGTTTTAATGTAAAGATTAGTAGCTTTCAACCAAACATTGGCTTCCACTTTCCATGGGATGAAGTGCCTGATTACTCAGGTAGTCATAATCCATCAGGTTGAATCATACACAGCAAGAGCTTCTTTTCTTGATTCATCAAGGGTGGCCAATCTAGATTTGAGTGTAGGGAGGAATGTCTTTCCAATTGGTGGATAAGCTCAGAGTTCATAACTGAGCATCAAAGAGAAAGGAGATACTTTGGTGGATGAATGAGGAGCAGTATTGTAGGCAAATTCAGTGATGGTAAGGAGACCAGCCCATTTTCTTGGCTGATTCATTGTAAAGATGCAGAAATAGATCTCAAGTTTCTGGTTCATTTGTTTAGTTTGTCCATTGGTCTGGAGATGATATACAGTGAACAGTTTAACATCATACTTGAGAAGTCTAGCCAATTCTCTAGCAAAGGCTGAAGCAAACTGAGGGCCTTGATCTGAGATGACTGAATCATAGAGGCCAAATCTCTTGAAGACAAAGTCATGGAAAAGCTAGGTGACTTCCTTAGCAGTAACTAATTTTTTGCAAGAGGCAAGAATTATTCCCTTAGTAAGCCCATGATATATCACAACCATAATAGAGTCATATTCTTGAGATTCAGAAAGATCCATGATGAGATCTATAGAAATTTGTTTGAATAGTAAGGTGGAAGATGATGGAATTGAATAGAGAGCTGGTATAGTCAGGTGTATGTTGACTTTGTTCTATTGGCAAGTAGCACAGCCATTGATGAAGTTGCAAATAAATATAGTTAAACTTGATGTTAGACCTAGCTAGGGATAACTCTGACTCAAGTGAAGATCTGACCAAGGGAGGAGCTCATGAAGAGTCACAACATTCTTAATCAAACCAAATGCTAGGTAAATGTATACAATAGATTTGAAGTGAGGAAAAGGATTACATGATGTGAAACTACTATTTAAGTAGTGATAGCTGATTTGGTATAGAGCTGGTCCAGGAAGGATATAAACAGAAAGAGACTGCAGATTGACTAAGCTGTAGCAGAATATCATAGAAGGCTATAGAATGATGTGAATATAGGAACTATAAGGCTGATGTAAGAGAATCAGCCAAGGAGTGATTGTTCAAGATAAAAGAATAAAACTATACACTTTCAGAAGCTAGATCAGATAGGAACTAGATAGAGATGATGTAGAGAGATCACAAGTAAGAAATATATATAGATATAGTAGATTATTTCTGTTACAATCTTCTTTCTCTCTTCATCATTGCTACTATTATGTTTCGCCCAAACTACCGTCCTCTTAGGAATGGTTCGCCTTTACTTACAGATACGTCTTGCTGATAGTATCTGACCGCCCACATCTTGTTTTCTTATGATCAATTCCTGAAGGTTTGTGTCTTATTTTGAATGGACAATCACTCCTCGGCTAAGTCTCTTGTCTTGGCCTCGTAGTTCCTCTTTCTCATAGGTTCTATTACATTCCACTTTGATCTACTGTGGATTAGCTCATCCACAGCAATACTTACTATCTTTGTCCTCTTGGGGCCGGCCCTAACATAAATCAGCTATCACTATTTAAGGCGTAGGATAGCGACATGTATTCTTTTTCTCCACTTTGAATCTATTCATCTCTTTGCCTAGTACAATCTGTTTGAGGATGTTGCGACTCCTTGTGAGCTCCTCCCTCAAGTAGAACCTCTCTCGAGTCTGTCTAAGCCTTAGTGTCAAGACCTCGCCACCTCGTGTTCCACACAAGGTGTCATAGAACTAGGCTTAACAATTTCCAATGGGACGTTAGGTTGTTCAAAAGAAATGTTACAAACACTCTTTTTGCAATATTGTAACTTATTCAAACCCTGATTAAAGCTCCTCTGCAATGAGGTTAAACTAGCCACTCAAGTCTAATGCTTGTTGTTAGGCTTGCAGTCCAAATCAAATAATCCAAAGTTACAACATCATGACCTCCTTACTCTTCTAACTGCTAAGTTCAGAACACACCTGCCCTAAACACCACTTATACGTCATGCTTTCATGACAGCATAGTGCTTGACACTCTGTGACTCATGACAATATGTATTAGGACTTATTGAACTTTACTTGACAGAACTTAACCTTATTTTGTATGCTTCCATTCTTATGACTCATGTCTTTCATTTCTGTTACCCTTTACTCTATGGCTATGCATTGCTATGCTTTTCTTCCATTTTTATTCATTACAACTCATGTTTTTAATCTCCACTTCACAGCCTTATGGCTATTCACATCCTTATTTGAATAATGGACCAAATATGTACAAACATATATTAGAGTATATAACAACCCAAATTGACCACCAAGAAATCCTCAGTTAGATCCTCTTGGGTTTTTCCCTTATCTGCTCATTCTTAAGTCTAAGCTACCTAAGTGGTAACCTGAAAGCTCAAGTAGCAATTAAGGTTGTTTCAAGAAATGATTGTGATAGAGGAAGAAGGAAAAAGGATTGTAACACCTGGCCACCAATAGTCACATTCTACTAGGGCTTTGGTACAAAACTGGCCTAAATGGCCTATGATGGGGAACTCATGGATGGTGGCAAGAATGGAGGAGCAAGCAGATGAGGGAATGTAGAGGCAATCTTTAAAACAAAAGTGTTCATTGTCAAGGGCCCAATCAGTGAGGGCAGATTTGGAAAATAGGGGATTGTCCTTTTCTAGACCTTTAATAGCTTGTAGTACTAATGGGTCTCCTATGGATGAGGAGCAAACTAGTTCAGCCAGCCTGGTGTCAAGTACATAGATAATGATGGATTTGGAAATGATAGAGCTATGTATGTTGTCTTCAGAGGTATCCATTTCTGAATGTTGTGATAACACATCAGCAGGATCCATCTGGATACCAGAAGTAACCCTCCATAAGATGTTAAAGTCTTGGAGGAGCAGACCCCATTGGGCTTGTCAACAAGAGAGTTTATGAGGATCTTTTAAATAGGAAAGGTTTTTATGGTCAGTAATGATAGTGACCAGATAATTGATGTCAAGTAGATAGTATTTCCACTCAGTAAGGACAAGAATTACAGCAAGCAGTTCTTGATCATAGATATCATAGTTGCATTCAGCTGAGATATATAAATGTTTTGGAGAAGTATGAACATGGATGAAGGTCTCCATTGACATTGGCTTACATTAGGATAGCTCCTGCAGCAATTAATGAGACATCTGTCATAACAGTGAAAGGTTTGGTTAAATTCAGAATATGAAGGATAGGGGTGAATGAGAATGTGTTGATTAATTGGTTAAAAGCATTCTGTTGTAACTGAGTCCATTCCTAGGATTGGTTCTTCTGAGTGAGCAGGCTTAGAGGGGTAACAACATTGAAAAAGTTAGGGATAAACTTCCAGTAGAATTTGGCAAACCTCATGAATGACTGAACTCCTTTAACTATGGTTGGGGGTTTTCATGAGCTGATGGCTGTAAGTTTCACCAGATCCATTTTGGCTAAACCATTGCCTACAATAATATCAAGGAAGTTGATCTGGGAGATGTTGAAGCTACATTTGATCAGTTTCAAGGATAGTTTGTGTTCCCTTAGTCATTGGAGGACATGATGAGTTCTTTTGTGGTGTAGATCTAGATCATCTTTTGTACAGATCTCCATGTCATCCATATAGATTTTCAGCCAGCATTCAGCAATCATATTAGCAAAGATATGGTTTATGAATGTTTGAAAGGTGGGAGGAGCATTGCTATAACTAAAAAAGAGTACTGTGGATTCAAACAGACTAAAAGGAGTGATGAAGGTTATTTTCCATTGATCTTCTATTATGACTTATCCTAGACTTCACTCACTGTGTGTATTCTTTTCTTTTTATGTCCACTTACTAATCATGTGAGTACCCTTATGATCACATGAGTACCCTTCCAGTTATGGAAATTCCTTCCATTCCATTCTACCCAGTTACATGATTTGCTTAGTCAGCAAATCACCTTTCACTATATAACCTCGCCCATTTCTTCTCTTTTCTCTAAGCTAGAGCTTCCTTCCAATACTGCCTCTTGTACTCTGGTAGCTATCTCAATCTAGCTCTTCTTGTTTCATCTCCTGTGTGTCTTTGTCCTCCACATTGATTGGACACTCCTGGAAACTCTAAGCTACCTTCTGATAGCATCATTTATCTTGCTTAAATCCTTGCTTATTGCAAGGTGTTCTTATACCTTTGTTGTTGTTGCTCTTTTAGCATGACATATTCTTGTTATCATTGCTATCATAGTATGACTCCTTGTCTGTCATCCCCACCACCTCCTCTGAAGGGCTTTGCTTGTCTCTACCTGAACCAAGCTTAATAAAAGCTCTAGTTTTCCCTCTTGCCAGCTGTCACCATACATGCTGTCAACATATCTTCCTCACAGTTCAATCCAACTCAGCCTGCCTGGCCACATCTCCTCCTTACCTAAGAACAATGATGACATTTTCAAGAATTTGACTCAGATCGTCTCTCAGAATACCCAGATACTGAGGAAGATTCCTCAGACTTTGAAAACATTGACCTTGGCTTCACCCACATCATGACCATAGTCTGGTCAAATTTTTTCTGTCCCATCCTCACCCACCATGTCTTCATTCTCAAAATCAGTTGAGTTAAAAATTAATGCCCCTGAACTCTATGATGGGTCAGAAGAACTCCTTGACCCTTGGCTCAGAAGTGTCTTGTTTTACCTTGATACCAACAAGAAGGTATATGACACTGACAAAAAGAAAATTGCCTTCACCTTGTCTTATATGACAAAAAGCCCAGCTGCCCATTGGACAAACACTTTTCAAAAATCTTGCATCTCCAGGTCTGCTGTATTGACAGGCATATGAACTGACTTTGTTAAGGCCATTAAAGAAGCCTTTGGATCAATCAACTCAGCACACAAATCAATCACCTGGCTTATGAATATCTGAGTCAGAAAGCAGAAGGATAACTCCATCATGAAGCTCACCTCCTATATCACCCAATTCCATAACCATGTTGCCATATTGGGAATCACTGATGATAAAATCTTCATTGAATTCTTTGTCAAAGGAATTCCCTCTGTGTTAAATCTGGATCCTCCATGGACATGTTGTAGGAGCTCAACACTCTCTATGTTTGTAGACTCAGTTTTTTCCACTTTCAGGTCACTCTGCATCCTCTAGCATCCATCGTGCAAGTGTCCCATCCTGTCCTGTGTTCATCAAAGGCTGATCCACCCCCTATTCATGCATATCCAGTCCTATCCATATCCGGACTAACTATCTGGTTATACTATCTGCTCTATCCAGTATCCAACTTATCTCAGGACTAGCAACTGAGATGGTTAGTACATTACCATATGTTTTCTTGTGTCCTGGTATTGCAACACTCATTTCTATCATTCCTATCTCATCTGTCAATACTTTGACATTGACATATGTTTCACCTTTTTCTAACAGTCCTGAGAAATACCCAGACTATAAATCCCTGTACCTGCCTTATGCAATATACCTTTCATTTGGGTCACTGTCTATCAGTCACATTGTTACAATCCTTTTCCTCTCTTCTGCTATCACTATTATCTCCTTCTTACATTCCACTGTCCTATTGGGAATAACCTGCACTACGTTTATGCATTTCCTTTTGATAGTATCTCCTCTTCATCCATGTCTTATTTCTTTATGACCTAGCTCTAAGAGGTGAGTACTTGTTTATCTTTACTTTCGAACAATCACTCCTCAGTTGATTCTCTCATATCGACTTCGTAGTTCCATACTTAGTCATTAACTTCTTTGGCATTCTTTGCATTTCTACTGCACATTTGATAATCTACAGTCTTTCTTTTGTTTTCTAACTCAGCTGGGCTGGCCCTAGAGTAAATTGTCTATCACTATTTAAACCATAGGATAGCACCATATAATGTTTTGGTACTTTGAATCTATTGTGTGCTTTGCCTAGCATATTATTTGATCAGGGACGTTGCGACTCTTCATGAGCTCCTCCCCTAGTCAAATCTCCTTGAGTCTGTTAGTCCCTAGCATCAAGAACTCACTACCTCATGTTTCACACAAGGTATCACAGCGTTAGATCTAACACACATCTTCATTCATTGTCATTGTCATCATCACTCGTCTCAATCTGGTCCTCATCCTAGACTGGTTTTCATTCAATCTGCTTCACTCTCAATCTGGAATTGATCAGATTGACCCTTCTGGTGCTGGGCCTACATCTAGTTACCCCTCCTCATCTATCTACCTTTGCTGGACCCCTCTAGGGATGAGCATAGCTCACTCTCTTCAACCCCTTCCTTGTGATAAACCCTCTAGGGACTTAATCTACCACACCACTTATCTTTCTTACAACGTCCAGCAATGTCTGAACTGGAGATTGTGTACATGACTGACAGGGTCAATGCAACTAGAGGGGGCAAGGATACTTGGTGCAGAACTTATGTATTACACCCTTGTACTGGCCTATCCTTAGAGTTGAGAATGGAGTGAGTGACATACTTGAAAGATGGTGAGAGAGTGAGTGACATGCTTGGGAGATGGTGAGAGAGTAAGTAAGTTGCTCAAGGGCAAGTAAGAAAGGAGAGAATTAAGTCAATATTCGAACTAAGGTTCATACAGATTATAGGAGGGTTTTTATACTACAAATTCAGGAGTAATATAATACAATTGATGAATCTGAAACAATCAAAATGGAGCATGACAGGAGGAATGCAGCTCAGAGCTCAAGTCTAGAGTTGTTATGCCTGGAGCTATGTTTCATGACAGATGTAGCAACAATGACATCTAAAGTATGAAGCTGAGATGAAATGAGACATAGACCAAAGAAGAAAGTAGCGATGTCATAATGGAATAGGAGATCAGAAATATATAGAGTTGTCATGGATGTAGTGGAGTTGAACTTGATAAGATTTTCAGAATATGATAGTATCCCCCTCTTAGGCCCGAACTCCTGAAGGCTGCTTAATTAGACAATATGGAGTTTGCAAAGTTAGAATATGGGCAAGTTCAGTATAAGAGTCGAATGCTTAGTGGACTGTCTCTCTATCTCATTCCTTTATCATGTCCAGCTCTCCCTCTCCATTCACTGATATCCAGATGTGGGATGACATGTGGCTCACAGAGGATGAGAATGATAAGAACACATTGTGGGATGCAAAGGCTGTGAAACAACGATAGAGGGTAAAGGTGTAGAAGGAGGAAGAAGCACAGCAGAAGACAGAGGAAGAGGTGCAGAAGAAGGTGGAAGAGAAAGTATGAAGAAAGGCAGAAGAGGAAGAGAAGAGAAAGGCTGAGGAGGAGCAGCAGAGATTAGTGATGAAGGCTGCATGAAGGTTGGAGGTGGTGAAGAGAGCCAATGAGGTATGCAAAGCAGGAGAAGCAGCACAGGCATGTCAAGTGGAGGAGATGGAGTGAAAGGTGGTGGAAGAGGCTGCCAAGAAGTGGGCAGTCACAGTGGCCATGCAACAAAAGATAAGTCATTCCTCAACTCAGATTAAGGCAGAATTGACTGGTCTGCATGCAGAGCACTGCAGGTAGTGCATCGATGCCACCTTGTCTCAACAAGAGCAAAGGTAGGGTGCCACCTGCCTGCAACAGGTGTGAGAACCAGGGCTTAGAGTGCAAGCTTGGCCCTGGCAAGTTGACATCATGTGTGGCATGTTGCAATGTGAAGGCAAGGTGTGAGTGGCCTGGGATGGAGAAGCCAGAGAGGCAGAGGAAGCAAAAGGCCATAGAGATGGTTGACAATGACAATGACAATGAAGATGAAGGGAGGTTGACCAAGAGGCCTTGAAAAGCGAGCATCAGAAAGAGGAAGGGTGTTACAAATGCTCTTTTTGCAATATCAATATTTATTCAAACTTCAATTAAAGCTCCTTCACAATGAGGTTAAACTAGCCACTCAAGTCTAATGCTTGTCATTAGGCTTGCAGCTCAAATCAATTACCCCAAAGTCACAACTTCATGACAATCTTTATCTTCTATCTACTAAGTCTGAATACACCTGCCCTAAAACCCATTGACACTTCATGCTTTCATGACAGCACAGTGCTTGCCACTCTGTGATTCATGACTTTATACATTTGGACTAATTGAACTTTACATGACAGAACTTAACTTTATTTGTGCACTTCCATTCTATGCCTCATGCGTTTCATTACCACTACCCTTTACCCTATGGCTATGCCTTATGCTTCTTTTTCATTTGATATGCCATCTAACTCATGCTTCACTCATTGTTTTAATCTCTGCTTCATAGCCTTAGGGCTGTTCACATTCCTATTTAAATAATGGACCAAATACATACAAACATATAACATAGTATATAAGGACCCAAATAGATGACCAAGGGATCCTCAGTCAGATCTTCTTGAGTTTTCCCCTTTCTATATCTTGACTCTTAGTCTAAGCAGCCTAGTGGTAACCTGAAAGCTCTAGTAGCAATTAGGGTTGTTTCAGAGGGTAGCAGAGAGTCAGCGAAGGGTAGTGCCATGGTTCAGGTCCTACAAAGGATTGAAGTTCTACTTCAAGACCTGTGGGATGTGATGATCTGCCAGAACTACCAGTTGGACCAGTAGAATGCCTTGCTGGATGCACTGGTAGATCTCAAGCTGGTGAAGGCCTATTTAGTGTTAAGGGAGGTCTCAGAGGAGACAGTGAGTTCAGTCATGTCAGAGAAGTGGATGGACTTGAGGGTAGAGGCAATGGAGATGGCAGTTGCTGCCTGGAAGGAGGAGGAGGTGACAGGGCATTTGGAAAAGCTGAAAGAAAGAGAGAATGAGGGATTGAATGGGTCAGAAGTATGATATGAGTTTCTTTTGTTGTTGTAATTGTAATATAATGTTCTCTTGATCATGACAACAGAGTGATTAAGTGGAGTGAGGTCTGGATTTATTCAGATATTGAAGGTGGAAGTCATGGACCAGTTCATTGGCATGACTAAGTTCTATGGCTAGTAGCCATGAGGTTTCATTGTCAGTGCCTTCATAGCCAGATCAGTGGACTAAGTATAGCAACTTGCAGTTGTGATGATGATGATCAATTTTCAAATCTAGTATTTCTGCTATCTCATATTTGAGTTTGCCTTTGACTTCTATTGGGGGTGGCAGAGTTTGTGTCCAGTTTAGAATTGTATTCAGAATGGCTGGCTCTAGTTGGAAGACATGGAACACTGAGTGTACAGACTTCATGGTATCTGGTAGGCAGAGTGTAAAGGAGTGCATTCCTACTTGTGCAATGATGGTATAAGGTCCCAGATTCTTCTCTGTGAGTTTTCTAGATGGTCAAGTAGACCTGAAGTACCTAGCTTTGATGAACACTTGGTCATTGATTTTGAGATCCAATGTCAGAGTCTGCCTAGCGTCTGCTGGACCTTGGTATTGCTATTGAGCAGCTGCCATCTCCTCATGAAGGTACTGATGAAGGAAATTGAGATCAATAGTGTATTTCCATGCTCTAGCAGAGGTGAGGTCCCATTCTGGATAGACAGAGATGTTTGAATGATAACCCTTGTTGGCAAAAAATGATGATATACCTATGGTTGCATTAGAAGCATTATTGTATGCAAACTCTGCTAACAGCAGAAGTTCAGACCAGTTGTCCTGTTGGTAGTTGCAATAGATTTGCAAGTACTATTCCAACATCTGGTTCATATGCTCTGTCTGACCATTGCCTTCTGGATGATAACCAGAGGTGAAGTGGAGGTGGATATCAAGAGTTTTACCAACAGAGTGAAAGAAGTGAGAGACAAACTCTACACCTTGATCTGAAGTGATATGTGTGGAGACCCCATGCTTGGAGAACACATGGAGTAGGAAGAGTTTTGCAAGTTCTGGTGATGTTACCTTGTTGTCAGTAGGAATGAAAATACATTGCTTGGAGAGTCAATTGACAACAACTAGTATTGCAGTGTAATTGGATGATGTGGGGAGTTGTTCTATGAAGTCCATGGAGATAGAGTTCCATGGCTTTTCAGAAATAGGGAGTTGTTTGAGGAGTCCATAGGGCTTGTGATGAGAGACCTTGGCTCATGCATAGGTGGTGCATGAGGACACATATTCTTTGACAAACATACATATGCCTGGCCAGGTGTATTCCCTGTAGATTAACTCCAGAGTCCAGTTTTGTCCAAAGTGTCTGGATAGCAGATGGTTGTGCTTATACTAGAGTATGCGAAGTCAGAGGTCATCTACATCAGGGATATAGATGCAGTTGTCTAGACATAGGAAACTGTCAGTGTCAATGGACCAGCATAAATTGGTTTGCTCAGGATCTGAAAGATGGGTTGCAGTGATTGGGTTCCTGGTGAGGGTGGTATAAGAAAGATAAGTGGTGTGGTAGAATAAGTTCCTAGAGGGTCTACCACAAGAAAGGGGTGAAGGGAGTGAGCTATGCTCATCCCTAGAGAGGTTCAGCAAAGGTAGATAGATGAGGAGGGGTAACTAGATGTAGGCCCAGCACCAAGAGGATCAATCTGGTTGATTCTGGATTGAAAGTGAAGCAGATTGAATGAGAACTGGTCTAGAAAAAGGACTGGATTGAGACAAGCGATGATGATGATGACAATGAATGAAGATGATACTGATAAATGGTGACCCAAATGAAAGGTGTATTGCACAAGGCAGGTACAGGGATTTATAGTCCAGATATTTCCTAGGACTGCCAGAAAAAGGTGAAATATATGTATGTCAATGCCAAAGTATTAACAGGTGAGATAGAAATGACAGAAGTAAGTGTTGTGACACCAGGACACAAGAAAACATATGGTAATGTACTAACCATCTCAGTTGCTAGTCCTGAGATAAGTTGGATACTAGATAGGGCAGATAGTGTAACCAGATAGTTAGTCCAGGTACAGATAGAACCAAATACATACAAATAGAGGTGGATCAGCCTTTGATGAACACAGGACACAATGGAATGCTTACATGATGGATGCTAGAGGACACAGAGTGATCTAAAAGTGGAGAAAACCAAGTCTACAAATGTAGGGAGCTTCAAGCTCCTACAGTGGAAAGGATAGCACTGTGGAGTGACTCCATGTCATAGAGAAGGCTGGCCTGGATGACTAGAGTTGCTAAACAGGTAGCTCGTAGAAACGAAGCAAGCTGTTCCTGAGTAAAGACAGGTCAGAAGTTGTAAGGATTGACCTGAGCATAGTCCTTATCCTCCTCTTTGGGATAGACATCCCATCATTATGTGAGGGTATCAGGTTTTGCTTCTAAGCATCCAGGGTGGAAGCACATGATCAAATTGAACTAGGACAGGAATTCGGACCACCAGGCTTGATAGTAGGTTAGGAGTTTAGTGGTGGCAAAGTACTCGAGTGTTACAGGTGCACTCTATGCTATAGTGCATTATGATTACTGAAGCTACAAGCACTATGAATACAGACTACAGACACAGATATTCATTTCCTAAGTCTTTATCTTATCAGTACTGATTTTACTGATTACTCTTTATTTTCACATCTTCACATCTTTACATGTGCACTTGGTCACATTTCGCTTATTCACACTTTCATGACTATCACTCTTGATGGAGTCATGTTTTACAATCATCACAACCCCTATTCTTATGAGTCATGATCATAGATGAACCACACCTGATGCTTGAGGCATAAGGCTATGTCTTCCATTCTACCACATATATGCTTTCTAAATCACATTAGATCCACACCTTAGATGTGTGTTTATGCTTCTCTTCCATTCTTACTTATTAGATATGTATTTATATCTCATGGACAACACAGGATATCTTTAAATGAGGTATTCATAGATACAAATAGTAGTAGAGTATATATATGACCCATATAGAGCCAGAAGACTCTAACCAAGTCTTTCTGGAGTTTCTCCTATTCACAATAAGATCTATTATCACTCCACTTGAGTTTCCCTTGCCTAGGGTTATCACTACTATGGCAGAAGTTGCCTATGCATAAGAACATGCATTACTAAGAAGACCTGGACCACAGAAGGCTGTGCCTCTGTAGGCAGTCCATATATAAAGATACATATATAAAGATTATGGAAACCAGAAGTACTGGAGACATATAGAAGGTTTTTTTACAGATTTCCTAGCATAAGCTAGCTAGGTCAAGACTGCCTTGATAAAGGATACCACAAGAGTAACAAGACACTTCTCTTGGGCAATCACTATTGCCTCTTGATGGCTATGCCTTAGGGGTTTAGGATTATTTCATCAAGATTCTTGTAATTCATGATGACATCAACTGAGGAGGCAGAACCTTCTAAGTAGTGTCTCCAGGTCCTGAATGCTTCATGGATGGTGAGGAGCTCTTTGTCATGGATGTTGTAGTTGAGCTCAGCAGAATGGAGTGTCCAAGAGTAGTAAGCTACTGGCCAGATTTCTTCATCTGGACACTGGATTGACAGGATATTGAAGCAACTACAAACTATCAACCAACCCTATATAGGATTGCTAGTTGTTGAAGTCAAAAGAGATGAGGATGAAAATGAGTAAAGGGTCGAATCAAGGTATCCCCCACTTGTAGTGATGGATAACAAAAGAACTTGATTGAGGGACTTTGCATCAAAGACCTGGGTTTATATACTATATGGGGTTTATACATATTTGTACATATTTGTATTTGTAAATAGTCTATATTAGGAAACATATATCCATAAAAGTGATAGGAGGCTGTACGTGAAGTGTTAATGTAATTTAGAACATATCTGTGCATAGATTTGTGGTGTATCTTTGATATTATGGAGATTAAAGGCATGTTGCACACACGTTGTGTGGGAGAATGGAATTTGGGAAGCATGATGGACATGTTGTCTGTTATGAGCATAGGAGTAGAAGTTAAGGAACTTCTACATGGAGATTAAAAGGAATCATGACATGAACGAGAGTAGGTCAAGGGCTCACTACCCTTGGTGTGTGACTTGACTTGGTAGAAATAAAATGAGTGTGCTTAGTAAGCTGCTTAGTCAGCAAGCTTAGTTTTTAGTTCGAGAAAAAGATGTTAAGTCCTGTAGGACAAGGTATGGCATTAGGCAGCATTTGTAATAGATATCAGTGATAGCATAGTCCAAGGCATCCATTTCTACAATGATTGATGCATCAGGTACCCAGTGAGTGAGAATAGGGGCTATAGTGAAAGCATCCTTGAGCTTCTAGAAAGCTGAACAACAGTCATTGGAGAAGTGCCATGGAGTTCCTTTCTGGGTGAGGCAGGTCAAGAGGGTGATGATGTCTGAGTAGTTGGAAATGAAATGGCAGTAGAAATTTGTGAACCTAAGGAAGGATTGGATGTCCTTAATTTTATGGAGTTCTGGCCAATCTTGGATTGCCTGAACTTTCTCTGCAGACATGGTAAGACCAGATGGTGAGAGGCAGTATCCAAGGTACTCAGTAGTATCCATGTGGAATTTATATTTTTCTAGTTTGGCATAAAGTCCATGTTTGCAGAGTCGACAGAGCACCTCATGGATATGCTCTCTATGGGAAGCTTTATCCATGGAGTAAATGAGGATGTCATCGAGGTAGACTATAATGCAAACATCTAACAAGTCAGTGAAGATGGTGTTGACAAACTACTGGAATGCTACTGGTGCATTGGTAAGTCTGAACAGCATGACAAGCCATTCATAAGATCCATAGTGAGTCCAGAATGAGGTCTTCCATTTGTCACCCTTAGCAATGTGGACTAAGTGATATGCATGCCTGAGGTCAATCTTGATATATATCTTGGCTCAACTGGGTGTATCTAGGAGGTCAGATATGCACAGAAGTGGATAGCAGTCTTTCTTTGTGATCTTGTTGAGTCCTCTGAAGTCAATGCAAAGGTGGAGTGAACTGTCCTTCTTGTGGACAAATAGGACTGGGACAGCATGAGCAGAAGAGGATTGACAGATAAATCCATTAGATAGGTGTTCATCTAGGAAGGTGTGGAGAGACTCAAGCTCAGAGGTGGAAAGAGAGTATATAGTGTCTAAAGGAGGAAAGGTACCTTCTTCTAGATTGATCTTCAGGTCATGTTAGCAATGAGGGGTGAGGGTAGAAGCCTTGCTCTTACTGAATACATCTGTGAACTCATGGTACTTAGAGGGGACAGTGGACAGATCAATGTCTTCAGAAGTAGCAGAAGAGGCCTGGAAGTCAGTCTCCTTAGGGTGAAGTTGCAAGCTAAACTGGATTGAGCTCTTGAGACAACATGCTAATGTGAATGCAGGTACACTGATGATTGCAATGGCAGGAGCTTTATGATCACAAAAACATGGTGAATTTGTGGGTGTGGTATCAGTCAGAGGGGGGAATTCCAGAGGCTGCAGAGGAGAGCTCAGAGTTATTGACATAGTCTGTTCTGATGCATGGAACAAGATACTGTTCAAAGCCCAGTCAATCAACAGATTGTAGTGGGTAAGCCAGTTATGTCCTAGAACAAGAGAGCAGGATCCATCCAATGGAGTGACATATAATATTGATGGAGTGATGTCACCAGTTTCAAAATGAATAGAAAGATTGATAGCTTGAGTGATGGTGGAGTTGAATGTTCTGTCAAACAGCCAGAGTTGCAATGGAGGGACAGAATATAGAGAGAGTCCATGATCATTAACAAAAGACTTGTCTATAAAACAATCCAAGGAACCCGAATCTATCAGGGCTGTAAAAGATGGAAAGTCATAGGAGAGGATTGAGATGGATGGCATGAGGAAATAAGGGTCTGAAAGAGCAGATGCATTGAGATGGGCCTCCTTAGATGCACAGGCTGAGTCAATGCAACCTCAAATCCATGCAGAGTCATCAAGGTTGCTGACTATTTTTTTGCCTCCATGCTAGAGGCTCCTGGTTTGGCTTCCAGGGTTGTTGTCGTCACATAGGCCTTAGAAGCTCAAGAGGTCAACTTAGGACATTCTTTGGCCATATGACCAGCTTGGCCACAGAACATACAAAGCTTGCTATCAAGTTGGTGCTTTCATTCAACTGCTGTGAGTTTACCATCTTTGCCTAACTTTGATGAGAGGTCAGGTTTCGGAGTGGTGGATGATGATCCAGAGTTGGCATTACTACTGGATTTGTCTTTGGAGTCTTTGGCAGAGCTCTTGTTGTGATGCTTAGAGCCAGAGATAGATGGAGTTGCAGAAGTAGACTTGATGTTGTTCCCAGACTGGGAGTTTGAAACCTTGGTTGCCCTGTTGACTTCTTCCCTGTGTTTTCAATAACATTGGTCAATTTGTTGAGTGAGGATGTGAAGGTCATAGAGGTCACTGGGCTTGCCAAGTCATGACAGTTTATCCTTGATCCTTTCTAGTAATCTGTTGTAGAAGCTATGGCAGAGCACACTAGGACCCCATTCCTGGACTTGGCTCGCCAGCCTGTTCCAATGGACTACATAGTTTGTGATGCACTGAGTGTTCTTCATGCATAGTTGTTCTAGTTGCACCTCAGTGTCAGCTACTGGATCATGTGGACCAAAGTTGGACTGGAGTTCATAGAGAAATCCTTCCTAGCTGTTCATCCATAGCAGACATAATTCTGGAGGTTTGTCTTCAAGCAAGTCTGGTTTAAAGTATTCAAGGGCCATACCCTTGAGGTACAATTGGATGAAAGTAACCTTGATGTGATCACGTCAGAAGAATTTGAGATTAGTCTGAAAATTCAATTCACATTGAACTACAAATGATCAAAGCTTCTTTGGATCAAGACCATCAAACAGGTCAGGTTTGTGGACCTTGATCTTTGCAATGTCAGCAGATTTATGCTGGAGTGCTTGCCAGGTCATGTCATGGATAGTGTCAGTGAGTTGATTGAATGGTTTATAAGCCAGGGGTACACTGTTGAGTTGGGCTTTGTTACAAACACTGTCTAATGCTATACCTCATCCTTATGGACTCAACACATTTTCTGAGAACAATGACTAAGCATGCTGACTAAGCTGCTTACTAAGACACTTGTTTCTTTTCTCTAAGTCAAGTCACATATCAAGGGCACAAACCCTTGATCCACATTCATTCAAGTCATGATTCTTTCTTTAATTTCTAAGTAGAAGTTCCTTAACTTCTATTTTTCTCATGATCATATCAGACAATGTGTCCATCATGCTTCTATCTTCCATTCTCCCACACAATGTGTGTGTAGTATGTTCTTAATATCCACCTATTACAAAGATACATCACAAACCTATGCACGGATATAGTCCGAGTCATGATGACTCATTATGCATAGCCTTATATTACTTCTTATGGATATATGTTTCCCAACATGGACTATTTACCTATATAAATAGATACAAATAAGTATAAACCCCATGTAATATATAAATCTGGACCTTTGATGCAAAGTTCCTCAATCAAGTTCTGTTGTCATCCATCACTACAAGTGGAGGATACCTTGATTCGACCCTCTTATGCTTTTCTCTTTTATCTTTTGACTTCAACATCTACCAATCCTGTATAGGGTTGACATTTAGTTGTAGTTATTTCAGACTTCATTGCTTGAAGGATGAATGTTGCCCTCTGGGTCAGAGTCATGCAATGAGTTTGAAGATGGATTACTTCCCCCTGGGCTAGGAGGGTCAAGACCAATGAGTCCTTTTGCTTTGACTTCATCAAGTTTTTCAATATAGAGGCCTAGAGTAGCGGTCTCCAGTAATGGAGTGAGCAGGAAGGTAAAGGGACCAGAGGGGTGAATGCATTTGTGAGGTGTGGATGATATGAATGGAGGGTCAGGTTGGGTGGTGAAGCTGGTGAAGTCTCCAGGAATAGTATGGTATGAGCTGAAAATAGACTCAAGCCTTTGACGATGAGTGGTTGATGTGTGGAACATAGTTGTAAGTGGCAAGTACAAGAGTGAGTTTGAATATACTGTTAAATCTGGATCCTCCACAGACATGTCCAGCAATGTCTGGACTGGAGATCATGTATGTGACTGACAGGGTTGACATAACTAGAGAGGGTGAGGATAATTGGTGCAAAACTTATGTGTCACACTCTTGTACTGGCCTATCCTCAGAGTTGAGAATGGAGTGAGCAATGTGCTCAGGAGATGGTGAGAGAGTGAGCAAGTTGCTCCAGGACAAGTAAGAGAGGAGAGAATTAAGTCAATATTTGAACTAAGGTTCATACAGATTACAGGAGGGTTTTTATACTACAAATTCAGAAGTAATATGGTATGATTGATAAATCTGAAACAATCAAAATAGAGCATGACAGGAGGAATGCAGCTCAGAGCTCAAGTCTAGAGTTGTCATGCCTGGAGCTGTATTCCACAACAGGTGTAGCAATGATGACATCTAAAGTATGAAGCTGAGATGAAATGAGACATAGATCAAAGAAGGAAGTAGTGATGTTATAATGGAATAGGAGATCAGAAATATATGGAGTTGTCATAGATGTAGTGGAGTTGAACTTGGTAAGATTTTCGGGATATGACACTCTGGCCTTACACTAAAAATGTACAGAGACTCAACCCGTACTATGGCAATCAAGGACTGATACAAAAAAGTCCAAGAATATCAAACATTGTTTGAAAAGGCCAAAGAAATAGTTGGCCCTCATCAAAAGAAATTCTCTGCTTCACCTTTATATAAATCTTATTTCTGACCAGAATATGATCCTAATGTGATGGACGTTGATGTCAATGTCATCTGCTATCTGCCAAAGCTCACCTCTGAAGAAAGAGAATGCCTAAAGAAGATTGGAGCATGTTTCAAGTGCTGCCACAAAGGTCATTCTGCTCATGACTGCTGAGCCAAATTTGAGTCCAACCCTATGTCCCCTGTATCTTCTGACTTCAAACCTATAGACAAGAAAGTCCACAAAGAAAAGAAGTCTGCCAACCTCCCAAAATTGGAAGAGGTTGAAGAAGATTCAGACTCTGAGAATGATAAAGACGTCCAATGAGTAACCTTCAATAAGGATTTTTGAACAGAAGGACTGCCTCAATGTCAGTATCTTCCTTATATAAAATAGCTACTGTATGAGTAAACATCTATAATATGATGATCTCTGTTCAACTCATTGTTCCCTCACACACTCTCAAAACTGTCAAAACTTGTGCACTCATTGATAGTAGTACACAAATGAATTATATCAACTGGAGCTTTGTTTGAAAGCACCAGCTTCCTATCTTATGTCTTAAAAATTAGATCTGTGTTCACAATGTGGACAACTCAGTCAACTCAAAGGGAATGATCAAATTCACCACCTCTTCATCAACATTCAGGGCATCATTTAAGAAATGCTCTTCTATGTCATGGACTGTGGTGACAATAATGTCCTCCTCAGATTTTCTTGGCTCAAATAAGCAAACCTCATTGTAGACTGGACTGCCTGATCATTATCCATAAATGAAGATAAGGATGAATCTAAAGTCCTTTTTGCTCAATATCAATCAGCATATGAAGCAAATGAACATAAGTTTGCAAAGAAACTCCCACCTCTGACCTGCAAGATGATCAAACCAGAATCTACTCCTGCTCTGTTCAACTATATTGACTATGAAACACAAGATCAGTTCATAGATCACATGCTCTATAATCATTCCATTCATCATATCATCCATTGTGAAAATTGCTACCTATCACCAAAAGCAACCCACAAAATTACCCATGCCATCAAACTTGTGGTTGAAGCTGAAAGCTTAAACCAAAGAAAATGCTTTCCTCTGAGTATCAAGAATTTGCTAAAGTCTTCACTGAACCTGAAGTTGGTGAACTTCCTTCATCTCATCCCTATGATTACAAGATCAATTTCAAGGATTTCTTTGTGTTTAAGATAGGCAAACTCTATCCTCTATCCCCTGAAGAATGTAAAGCTACTAAAAGCTTCATTGAAGAAAATCTCTGTGCTGAAAAAATCTGCCCTTCAAACTCTCCCCAAGCATCTCCATTCTTCTTTATTAAAAAGAAGGATGGTAAACTTCACCCATGTCAAGATTAATGAACATATAGTACATGATGCATATCCACTTCCCTTAATTGATGACCTTCTCAATAAACTCAAAGGTGTCAATATTTTCATTAAGTTCAATGTACATTGAAGTTATAACAACATATGCATCAAAGATGGGCACCAATGGAAAGGGGCATTCCTTACACACAAAGGTCTTTTCAAACCCATAGTCATGTTCTTTGGCATGACAAACTTCCCTGCCACTTTTCAATAATTTATGAATGACTCTGTTAAATCTGACAATGTCTGGACCAGAGATCATGTGCATGACTGACAGGGTCAATATAACTAGAGGGGGTGAGGATACTTGGTGCAGGACTTGTGTGTTGCACTCTTGTACTGGCCTATCCTTGGAGTTAAGAATGAAGTGAGTGATGTGCTCAGGAGATGGTGAGAGAGTGAGTGAGTTGCTTGAGGGCAAGTGAAAGAGGAGAGAATTAAGTTAATATTCAAACTAAGGTTCATTTGGATTACAGGAGGGTTTTTATACTACAAATTCAGAAGTAATATGATATGATTGATGAATCTGAAATAATAAAAATGGAGCATGACAGAAGGAATGTAGCTCAGAGCTCAAGTCCAGAGTTGTCATACCCAGAGCTATGTTCTATGATAGGTGTAGCAATGATGACATCTGAAGTATGAAGCTAAGATGAAATGAGACATAGATCAAAAAGGAAGTAGTAATGTCATAATGGAATAGGAGATCAAAAATATACAGAGTTGTCATGGATGTAGTGGAGTTGAACTTGGTAAGATTTTCAGAATATGACAGACTCATTCTGAGATATGATCATGGAAGGATGGCTCATCATCTATATGGATGACCTTCTCATCTTCTCTGATAATGAAGAAGTTCATACTGAACACATCTGCCATGTCTTGTAATGTATGCAAGAACTTAACCTTCACCTTCATCTTGAAAAATGCAACTTCACTACCAAGGAAGTCAATTACCTTGGTATGAACAAGGGCTTGAAATGGACCCTGTTAAACTCAAAGGCATTGTCAAATGGCCAATCCCATCATCAATCAAAGAAGTCTACTTGTTCCTAGGTTTTGTCAACTTTTATAGGCAATTTATCCAAAATTACTCTAAAGTCGCTCGCCCTCTCATTGATCTGATCAAAAAGTCACAAACCTAGAACTAGTCAGACAAATGTCAGAAAGTGTTTGAAATGCTCAAGCAAATGTTCTTATCAAAACCTATCCTTCATTTCTCTGACATCACTAAAACCCTTGCCATCACCACCAATGCATCCAAATTTACCTCCAGAGGAATTCTTCTCCAAACTGACACTAACAGTGAATGACATCCTTGCTCCTACCTTTTTCAGTTGTTCTCTCCCACAGAATGAAATTATGATATCTATGACTAGGAACTTCTCACCATCCTCCATGCTCTTAAAGCATGGAGATATTATCTCATTGGTTTCATCAACTCTGTTCAGGTGTTCATGGACCACAAAAACCTTACCTATTTCAGACAACCCCAAACTCTGAATCATCACCAAGCTTGATGGTTGCTTGATATTTCAGACTATGATCTGAAACTCATCCATGTCTCTGATACTGCTCTTTCTGATCCAGATGCTTTCTCAAGATGTATCAATCATCTCCCAAAAGATATGTCAGATAATGAAGAAACTACTCTTCTTTCTTCTTTCATGTTTGTCTGAACAGCCAGCTCAATCCTGCACTCCATTATTGCTGAACAATCTGGCAATGACTTCCTCATCCTCATAGCCCTTTAAGCACTCGATAATAAAATTCCACCTCCATTCTGTTCTCGCCTCTCTGATTGGCAAAATCATGATGATGTTATCACCTACAAAGATCACATCTATATTCCATCAGAAGATGACTTATGTCATAAAATTGTCTCCTCCTGCCATAATGATTCTACTATCAGACATCCAGGGGTGTTAAAAATCCACCAGCTCATTTTCCATGAATATTGGTGGCCAGGACTAGCTCACCATGTATGAAAATATATTGAAGGCTGTGCAATCTGCCAGCAAAACAAGGTTAACACCCATTCCACTATTCCTTCACTCACCCTGATCAAATCACATGCTTTATGCCCATTTCAACAAATTTTATGTGATTTAATCACCAACCTTTTCCTATCCAATGATTTTGATATGCTTTTGGTCATAGTAGATCATGGGCTTACTAAGGGGGTAATCCTATGCCCTACCAAGAAATCCATTACCACCAAAGAGGTAGCCAACCTCTTCTTCCATAAGGTTTATCTTCAGTTTGGTCTCTATGAAAAGATCATCAGCAATAGAGGCCCTCAATTTGCCTTGAAATTTGTGCTCAAACTTGGATGCCTTCTTGATTATGACCTAGCCCTCTCCACAGCATATCACTCACAGACTGATGGAGAAACTGAATGTGTCAACCAAGAAGTAGAAACTTATCTCTGCATCTACTGTGGCAATAACCCTACTTCATGGTCTGAATCTATTTTTCATGCTGAATTTGCACATAATCACTGCCCTCATTCTGTCACCTCCAAATCACTATTCTACCTCATGCTTGATTATGAACTGAAAGCTATTTCCATGGTCTTTTCTGAATCTTCTATCTCTGAAGTCACTGATCGACTGAAGATCCTTGAAGCTGCCTGTTCTGAAGCCCTTGCAGCCCACAAACTTGCTCACCAAATCATGGCATCATGCTCTCACAGAAATTTCACTCCCTTTAAAAAGGGCAATAAAGTCTGACTTGAAGCCAGAAATCTGAAATAATCTGTTGTCAATCCACAATTTGCTCCAAAATGCAAAGAACCCTTTACCATTATCTTGGTCCTGTCACTGTTATCTTATAAACTCCATCTCTCTTCCACATGGAAGATCCATAATGTGTTTTATGCTTCTTTACTATCATTCTATCACAAAAACACTGTCTACAGTCTGAATTTCCTGAAACCTTCACCAGACCTCATTAGCAGAGAAGAAGAATATGAAATTAAACAGATATTAAAACATCAAGGTCCATCCTCAAACTACTATTTCCTAATTAGATGAAAAGGCTATACTCCCAAAGATAACTCATGGATGCCTGAGAAAGATCTCTCACATGCATAGACCATCCTCAAGGACTATAAAAAATGCCATCCCTCTGTCTGCTCCATCAAAGTCCTTCACTTTAAATTCACTACCACCACCATGCCTAGAATTCCAACCTCTGAACTGCCTGTCTCTCCCTTCACTCACATCTTCCATTGCTACTTTCCTGCCCATGAGGATGTGCTAGCATGCACTCTCAATAATCCCTCTCTTGCTACCATCTTGGATCATTGCATTCATTCCAACTCACCTCTTGATCTTCTTTATGCTGCTTATGGTGCTCACCAGACTCTATCCACTGCCATCACCTGATTGGAAGGTTTTCCTTTCACACCTGATCTTGACTCCATCCTTAATTTACTCTGCAAGTCACATTCACAAGTCAATCAAAAGATTCTTGCTGCCATCCACCAACTCAAAATGACCAGGGTGGGAGAAAAAGTCCACTTGCTACTTGCTGAATACAGCAATGCCCTTCCATCTTCCCTCTTGGAAGAAGAAAAACTCCAAACTCTTGCCCATCTTATTCTCATTTAAAATAATGCCCCTCTTATCCATGAGGATCCCAATTACTACTGTGCATGCCACAGATGCCATCAAATTAGCCACAAAAAGGCTGATTGTTGATGTACTGAATGTCACATATGTAAAAAATTCGCTGCAGGCCATGCAGAGTGACAATGTCCTATCAAGTTATGCTCTCCTGTTTACTCCTCATCATTCTCATTCAATTTCAACCCTGCACTTCCTCTTTCTATTCCCTCTCCACTGACTCCCCAGCTATAGAGTCCTCCTCATGATAACTCTGACTCTAAATTTTCCCCTGATAATCTCTTCACTAATGATCCTATCATACTGGTGTAAGAAAAATAAGTGATATGGTAAGTTAAGTCCCTAGAGGGTTTACCACAAGGAAGAGGTTGAAGGAAGTGAGCTATGCTCATCCCTAGAGGGGTCCAACAAAGATAGATAGATGAGGAGGGGTAACTAGACATAGGCCTAGCACTAGGAGGGTCAATCTGATCAATTTCAGATTGAAAGTGAAGCAGATTGAATGAAAACTGGTCTAGGATGAGGACCAGATTGAAATGAGCAATGATGACAACAACAAATGAAGATATGACTGATAGATGGTGACCCAAATGAAAGATGTATTGCACAAGGCAGGTACAGGGATTTATAGTCTGGGTATTTCCTAGGACTGTCAGAAAAAGGTGAAATATATGTATGTCAATGTCAAAGTATTAACAGGTGAGATAGAAATGATAGAAATAAGTGTTGTAACACCAGGACACAAGGAAACATATGGTAAGATACTAACCATCTCAATTGCTAGTCCTGAGATAAATCAGATACTAGGTAGAGCAGATAATATAACCAGATAGTTAGTCCAGATCCAGATAGGACTAGATACATATGAATAGAGATGGATCAGCCTTCAATGAATACAGGACATGATGGACATTTGCATGATGGACACAAGTGAATCTAGAGTGACCTGAAAGTGGGAAAAATTGATGCTACAAATGTAGAGAGTGTCAAGCTCCTACATCAGTAGAAGTATTACAAACACTGACATCACCTACTGGTCAGCTATATCATCCAGAAGAAAATCCTTGTGTCCTATACATTCAAGCTATGGATGATATCAATCTTCAGGACACAAGAAATGAAGATGATCTCGAAGATTATTCCATCTATGAAGATATATCAGATGTCAAAGCTCATTGCTGCACAATGCTTGATGCTGGCATACCCTTAGAACATCTTTTCAACTCTGAGGTCCCTAGCTGGAATGAAATTAATGTTCTCATTAGGCATATTGAATTTTGAAGAACTAGTAGTTCTTCAGACTTAGTAAGAGGGTAATGTTACAACTTATCCCAGACTTCACTCACTGTGTGTATTCTTTTCTTTTTATGTCCACTTACTAATCATGTGAGTACCCTTATGGTCACATGAGTACCCTTCCAGTCATGAAAATTCCTTCCATTCCATTCCATGACATTCTACCCAGTCACATGATTCACTTAGTCAGCAAATCACCTTTCACTATATAATCTCTAAGCTAGTGTTATGTTGAGCTGATGTTGTAGGAGCTTGATGCTCTCTATGTTTGTAGCATTGGTTTTTTCCACTTTCAGGTCACTCTAGATTCACTTGTGTCCATCATGCAAGCATCCATCATGTCCTGTGTTCATCGAAGGCTGATCCACCCCTATTCATACATATCTGGTCCTATCCATACCTAGACTAATTATCCAGTTACACTATCCACCCTACCTAGTATCCGACTTATCTCAGGACTAGCAACTGAGATGGTTAGTACATTACCATATGTTTTCTTGTGTCCTGGCATTGCAACACTTATTCCTATCATTTCTATCTCACCTGTCAATACTTTGACATTGACATATGTTTCACCTTTATTTGACAGTCCTGAAAAATACCTAGACTATAAATCCCTGTATTTGCCTTGTGCAATATACCTTTTATTTGGGTTACCATCTATCAGTCACATCTTTATTTGTCATTGTTGTTATCATTGCTTGTCTCAATCTAGTCCTTGTCCTAGACCAGTTTTTATTAAATCTACTTCATTTTCAATCTGAAATCAACCAGATTGACCCTCTTGGTGCTGGGTCTATGTCTAGTTATCCCTCCTCATCTATCTACCTTTGCTGGACCCCTCTAGAGATGAGCATAGCTCGCTCCCTTTATCCCTTCCTTGTGGTAAACCCTCTAGGAACTTAACCTACCATACCACTTATCTTTCTTACAACTGGAGCCCACTGTGAGGATTTCACCCAGGTTGTTGAGAAGATCACTCAGACTCAGGCTTCAGCATCAAGAGTTAGAAGAACTTACCATTGACCTCAGCCATCTTGATATTTCTAAAGATTCTAATCTTCTGATTCTGATTACACTAGACAGGGCTCACCATACTCATCCTAGCTTATCTGCTTCTCCTGTTGTAGACTCACCTTTTGTACCTAGGGGTTTTATGAGTTCCACTCCTTAAAGGACTCCTTCTCCAGGACAACCTCAATCTCTTAATCTATTTTCATCCTCACCTCTAACTCCTATCTCATCCTCTTTTTTTTGTCATCTTTCATCAGTGCCATCTGATCATACTTCATCACCTGGCCTTTCTTTTCTCCTTGATATGTCTATCCATCTGCTTGTATCTGCTTCTAGTCTGCTTACTTCATTATCTGCTTCTAGTCTGCTTACTTCATTATCTCCTTCTGTCGTCACCTCTCTATTTACTTTACCTATTTCTAATGTCTCACAGAATTCTATTGCACCAATGGCTAATCTGGTATTCCATATGCCCCTTTGAGGCATGCCCAATGTGCCTAAATTCAATGGCAAGATGCCATCACAGCTTTCTCACTACTTAGAGGACATCAAGCAACTAGGTGACCAAGCTGGCTCAATGATGTAGATAAAATCAAGGCAGTAATCTGCTATGCTGACTTGGAAGAGGCAGAAGTATGGAAAACTTGCCCAGAGTCCACTGCTATTCCAGCAGATTGGGATGACTTTGTTGTGGCAGTCAAAAAGTTATATCCTGATTGCGAAGGGAGTAACCACTATTATTGCACTGACCTACAATATTTAGTCAAGAACTATCAAAAGAAGCAGATGCAAAATTAGGACAACCTGAGTGAGTATACCAGGAAGTTCACCAAGATTTCTGCTACCCTTATTGTGACCAGAAAGCTGTCCAAGATTGAATGGGACATGCTCTTCCTGGTTGGATTCCCTGCTCTCCTTCAAGAGTATATTCATTATCAACTTGCTATCATCAAACTAGACCTACATCTGGATGACCCCTATTCTATCGATGATGTATCCACTGCTGCCAAGTTCCTCTTGACTGGCTCAGCTCTTCACTCTTCACTATCCACCTCTGATATCATTCCTCATTCTCAACAATCACTTTCTTGTCCTATATCATTCACTCCTACTCTCTCATATAATTCTATCCTACCTATGAAGGCTGAGATGAATATGGCCATGCATACCACACCCCTTTGCAGATTTTGTGCTGGAGCAGGACACTTTACTAGAAATTGTGCAGTCTGTATGGAATATCTCAACTCAGGAAAAGTAGTCTGCAGTGGCAATGGGAGACTCTATATGCCAGATGGATCAGAGATTCCATACATACCTGGTGGAAGGTGTCTTAAGGATGCCATCAACCAGACTCTTTCTGAGAAGTCAACTCAGGCTTTAGTGGTTACTACAGCTCTCTTATCCATTGTCTGTCTGGATGTTTCTTTGGCTGTGGCAGCTGACTTATCAGCCTACTTGGCAACTCAATCCAATATGGATAGTATTTCTCCACCCATTGTCACTGATGTAGAATTTCAACCCTATATAGCTCAGGCTTGGGTGACCTTCCAAGCAGACAAGACATCTAAGAACAGGGGTAAACATCCTAAGTTTGACAGTGTCCATATTCCTAATAGGAAGTAACCAGATAGTCATGCAGCAACAGTATCTGAGGAGATCCTATCTTCAGAGTTGCAGCAAACTGCTGAAATCTTTTCTTCTATTTCTACTCACAATACTGACAAAAATTCTTCCTCTCAAACTGTACCTCACAATCCTGCAGGCAGTATCTCTAGCTCTTAGCAACCTGCTATTGCTGGTCCTCCAGGACCTACTGCTGTTCAATCCAGTTCAGCAGTAAATCCTTCTTTTTATCCATTTCAAGCTAACACTCCTTTAGCCCCTATAATGCAGTACAAATATTTGTTCCCTCTTGAGGATGAGACTGCACCTAGGCAAGTCCTAGAGTGGGTGCTAGACTCAAGTGTTCCAGTACCAGCAAAGGACTTATTTGCTATCTTATCAGAGTTTCAAAAATAATTCCATGACCTAACTACTATGAAATGAGTTGCTAATCCTTCTATCCATCTCATACAGGTTAACAAGCTTGCTGGCAGAGATCCTGCTGCTGTTACATGAGAATTTGGTGACCAGATACTCAGGAATGATGATATACACATTGTTGCTCACCATAATCTACCCTTTTAAGCAATCAAAGTCAAGGTGGTAAATTCAGGATGCACTCTTCTTGGTGTTCTGGATTTAGGTTCAGAGATCATTGCAATGCCCAAGTGGATATGGCAAGAGTTTGGACTACCAATCCACTCTAACCATGTCATGAAGATGTCATCTGCTAATACCAGCATCAACTCTACTATAGAAGTACTCAAAAACCTTACCATAGACTTAGACACAGGTGAGATCATGGTACAGGTTCAAATTCTGGCTTGTGCCAACTTTGATCTGTTACTGAGTTGACCATTCCATTGCTTTATGAGTGCTAACATCAAAGACTTTTCAGATGGAACACAAACCATTACTCTACATGACCCTAATTCAGGAAAGCAGTATGCCCTGCCTACTAAACTGTGGTCAGAAGGGTGTCCTTGCTGCTGCAATGGTGAACTATGCAATAATCATCAGTCCATCTTAGAAATGGACTTCTTGGATGTCAGTGATCCATCTCAGAATCAGGGAGAGTCCAGTAAATAATCTACTTTATCCATGTTCAATTTATCTTCACCTTCATTTGTCTATTCATCCTCTATATTTCCTTCTGCATATCAGCATCTTTTGCCTTTTGCTATTGGACTCCATCCTGTCTTGCAGTCTAATGCAGCTTCAAATGAGGGTTTACAGGTTGTTCTTTATTCAATTTTAATCTTGTTCACACTGCTGCTATTCAACATTCAGGAGCAGGTGGATTGTCTCATTGTCCATCATCTACAGACAATCCTTCTGAAGGGTTTAATAATGCATATTCCACTTCTATGTTCCTTTCAAATAACTGTTTCTCTTTACTGTCTGGTCGTACTCACAGCTCAAACTATCCATCTATCATTTCACATTCATCTCACTCCTTCCTTTTTACTATTCTGTCAAACACCAATCTGGTGCAGGATAATCTGGTTACCTCACGATCTGTATACTATCTCATCCAAGAGGTGCAGATCAGCCAGATTCAAAGTTCTTTCCCTACTTGTATTTGCTTGACTGACATGTCAGATGTGGATCACACTTTGAGTATCCACTTTGCAATTCATTTCTTTACCTTCAATGACACTTCCTATCGCTGCAATCCATTTGGTTGTGGTCGACAGGACTGTATACTCAAGCTACTGATCTATAGCATTTCTGTATTTATACAGGCACTTGAAATACTACTGAGCTGGTATGGTGTTCATCATATCTGGATACCTCCCTATGACATTCAGGTGAATGGCATGGTTGATTGGCATCATCATGATGACCAGAAGGCCATCACTGAAAGTATCCTAGAGAGGGAGACTTGCTGGCCTACAGTAGCTCACTCAGTTTATATCCTGAAGTTAACTTGACCCTCGCAGTACTTTACAGTACATCATGTCGAGCCTCTATTCTATATTGGCCTCACAGAGGCTATATTTCTTGTTCCTTTGTCGCTTGCTGAACAGATTTTTAGAACTTTTCTGATTGCTTGGCAAGCTTTGCAGCTCTAAGAGCATTAGGAAGATGCTGATTCTACCTTGATCACAAGTGCATAGATTACCAGTCTGGCTATTGCCATGACTGGATTGGATAGTTGAAAGTCAGACAAGTTCAAAGCTGAGAAAGATATTGAGAATTACGATGAGGAAGATAAGACAGCAGTCTTTGAGGACTAGCTTGCCTTCATTACAAAAACATCACCATATACCCACTATGTATCCATCTCATCCCAGGTTTAGTCTAGTGCTCTCAGTTTCATTCCAGTGTTTATCTGGTGTCTCAGTCTCTCAAAAATAACTACTGAAAAGAAAACAAAAACATCAGACATTCATATGATAGATCATTGTCATCTCTCTCTCTCTCTCATTTTCTCTCTCACACAACAGAACAAAAAGTCAAAAATAAAGATATGAATGAAGTCTTAGTCCCTTCTACTCTATGCTGTCTTGACAAACTCACTATTTAGATATTTGTATTCAAACATGTGTAGAGGCAGTGCACCTTTGATGTTTGGTTTTATTCTTATCCAGTTTTATCTGGTATGAACTATTGGGTATCCATGTAAGTAAAGACATAGAAAGAAGATTGATGAAGACAAGTTGAGCAGTATCTCACATTATGGTGTTGCTGTTATACCATTTCATTTCTATTATTTCTACTTTCTGATTCATTTTCATTTCATACTTAGGGATCACACTGGACACAAATGCAGACATAGACATGAATATGGACAATTGGTTAGATTGTGATGGAATTGATATCTATACTATAGTGCTACTATCTATTGACAAGCCCTCAGGCCCTCCATTCTTTCAGCTGTCACTTTAGCTTATTGATTTCATGTAGCTGTGTGTCTACCTTAGCTGCCAAGTCTGCCATTACTGATTCTGCCTTCTTGATTTTTGCCTGCGACTCCATTATCTTCACCTCAAATTGAGTGATGAGGCAAAGTGTGAAATCTTGAGAGGTCAATTGTGTGTCATGAGTGATGGTAGCCTTCTTTTTTGTGGTCCTACCTTCTTCCTTATTGTCATTGAAGTCAGAATCATCAATGATAATGGTGTCATCCAGTTGAGGTTTGGGAGACAACTGATGATACAGCAGTAGGATTCAGACTATAGGAGTATTAGTTCATACAGTTGATTGCACAAAATGAAAACATACTGACAGCCACCATTTTCCCTTTCCTCTTGTCGGCCACCTTGCTCGCTGAGGGCCCCTTCACTTTCTTTGATGCCTTGCTGCACTCTAGTGACTTCTCACATCACACCTTGAGCTTTGTGCACTGCTGGCAAGTGTGATTTATCTGTCCAATGCAGGGCTCCTTTGCCCTGGTGCATAGTTCACAGGGGACTCAGTGGATCTCAGTGGACTGAACCACAGTCTTCTTTGACAGTTCACCCTCATCTTCATCTTTGTCATCCTCAATGATGGGTCTTGCATGCTATCAAGTCATGAGCATGGATTCATTATGAATCATGTGGAAGACTTACTTTGCTGCGATTCAATGCTTGCATGGCCTGCAAGCCCACTCTTCACCCTGCAGAGGTAGCAGGTGGATCCAAAGGTATCACCTTTGCACTACTCGCATCTGCTGATGTACCATCTTGAGGATTGGTATTTGTCCTGGATGGGGCAGGGCATGCTTCATCTGCTTGCACTGCTTGCTCATGCTCCTCACATTCTGCTGCCTGCCACCTTTGGTCTGCCACTTTCATCTTTCATCTAATCACTTTGTCACTGACCTCTTGCATCTTTAGCATGACATGGTTTTCCATCAGCATCTCTACACCATGCTTCTTGGCCTTCTTCAGGCAAGTGTGCAAGTCATTCTATGAAAGGGATTAGTATGTTGAATTACTTGCAATATGCATATTACACACTAGGATGGTGTCCCACTCCTTCACTCACATTTCCTGCTCCTCCTACAGTGTCTCCTTGTCATCCAGTATTGTTTCACCAATGGCATAGACATGATCATTGGCAGATTTGAGCACCTTCACCACTTGAGCCTTTGAACTATCATCAATGGTGTTATGATTATCCCAGACTTATCGCAAACGTGTGTACCTTTTTTCCTTTTTCTTCCTTGCTTACCAATCATGTGAGTACCCTTATGGTCACATGAGTACCTTCATGGTCATGGAACTCCTTCTTCTCTATTCCATGACCTTTCATCCAACCTCATGATCTGCTTACTCAGCAGATCATACTTCACTATAAGTACCCCGTCCCACTTTCTCTTTTCCTTAAGCTAGAGCTCCCTCAGAGTACTTCCACTTGTACTTCGGTAGCTTGTCACCAATCTAGCTCCCTTGTCATGTCTCCAGTGTGTCTTCATCCTCCACATTGATTGGACGCTCCCTGAATTTCTGGGCTACCTTCACGGTAGTATTATTCTTCTTTGCTAAGTCATTGCTCATCACACAACTCTCTCGTACCCTCGTCGTCATTGCTCTCTTTGCACAACTCCTCACCTGTCATCATTCTCATCATCCTTAGAGGGCTTTGCTTGTTCCTATTCGGGCCAAGCTTAACAAAAGCTCTAGCTTACCTCTTGTCAGCCATCATCGTACATCACCACCACCATATCTTCCTTGCAGTTCAATCCGACTCAGCCTTCCCGGCCACACCTCCTTCTCGCCCAAGAACAAAGATGACATCTCCAAGGATCTGACTCAGATCTTCCCCCAGATTTCCCAGAAACTGAAGAAGATTCAGAATCTGGTTCAGATATCGACCTATTTCAGGAAGACAAAAACCTTGACCTCGCCCTGCTAAACATCCCTCAGTCACCCACCCCGGTGTCACCCACCTCGCGACCTCAATCAGGTCAAATTTTTCTTGTCCCATTATCGGTCATGTCTTCATCATCAAAATCCGTAGAACTTAAGATCAATGCTCTGGAACCATATGACAGTTCTGAGGAACTCCTAGAACCATAGCTTGGAAGTGTTCTGTTTTATCTTGACACCAATGAGAAAGTCTACAATACAGATAAAAAGAAGATTGCCTTCGCCCTTTCCTATATGACCAAAGGCCCTGCTGCCCATTGGGCAAACACCTTCCACAAAACTTGTATCTCAGGATCTGCGGTCTCCACCGGTATGTGGAATGACTTCATCAAGGCTGTCAAAGAAGCCTTCGAATCCACCAATTCCATGCACAAATCCATCACATGGCTCATGAACTCTAGAGTCAGTAAAGACCTTGAGCTGACATCTTATATTGCCCAATTCTGTAATCATGTAGCAACGTTGGGGATCACCAACGATAAAATCCTTATCAAATTCTTCACCAAGGGAATTCCCTCTGGTCTTGTCCACAAAATGTATGGAGAAGCAACCCATGTTACGACCATTAAAGAATGGTACAAAAAGGTCCAAGAGTACCAAACTCTTTATGAAGAAGCCAAGGGGATTGTCAAATTCCAGCAAAAGAAATCTGCCCCCACCTATAAATCATATTCCAAACCAGAAAAAGACCCCAATGCTATGGACGTCGATGTAAATGCCATCTGATACCCACCCAAGCTAACCCTAGAAGAAAGAGAACACCTCAGAAAAATCGGGGCTTGTTTCAAGTGCTGCTACAAAGGGCACTCCACCCAAGAGTGTTGAACAAAGTTCGAACCCACTCCTGCTGCCTCCTCTCCCTTCATGCCTCCTGTAGAAAAGAAAGTATGCAAAGAAAAGAAACCCACCGATCTCCTAAAATTGGAGGAGATTGAAGAAGACTCAGACTCCAAGGATGAAAAAGAAGTTCAAAAAGTATCTTTCCAAAAGGATTTTTGAATGGAAGGACTGCCTCGATGCCAGTACCTTCCCAAATGCATAAAGTAGCTGCTGTATGAGTATCCACCTCCAATATGATGATTCCTATACAACTCATCGTCCCCTCGCACATGCTAAAAGACGTCGAAACATGCGCTCTGATCGACAGTGGTGCACAAATGAATTGCATTGACTGGAGCTTCATTCATAAGCACCAGCTCCCTACTACCCATCTAAAACATCAAATCCAAGTTCACAATGCAGACAACTCTGTCAATTCCAAGGGACTGATAAAATTCACCACAACCCTCTTTGTTAATATCCAGGGCATCATCCAAGAGATGCACTTTTATGTCATGGATTGTGGAGATGACAACATCCTCCTGGGACTCCCATGGCTCAAACGAGCAAACTCCATCATAGATTGGTCCGCCCGATCCCTTTCTCTAGATGAATCCAAGGACGAATCAAAAGTCCTGTTTGCACAATATCAATCAGCCTACAAAGCAAACAAATACAAGTTTGCCAAGAAACTTCCTCCTCTGACCTATAAGATGGTCAAACCTGAATCTATCCCTGCTCTCTTCGAGTTCCTGGAATATGAAACCCAAGAAGAATTCGTAAACTGAGCTCTCCTTGCCTGCGCATACGCAACAAGAAAACTAAAATCAGATACATCCTACTCTCTGATTCCATATATAGAACCACCAAATCAGACAATTGCTATTTATCCCCAAAAGTGATTTGCAAAATTATCCATGCCACCAAACTTGCAGTTGAGGCTGAAAAGCTAAAATCAATGAAAGAGTTACTGGCAGAATATCAAGAATTTGCCAAGGTCTTTGCTGAACCAGATGCTAGTGAACTTCCCCCTTCATGACCATATGACCATGAGATAAATCTCAAAGAATCATTTATGTCCAAAATCAGCAAACTCTATCCCTTGTCCTCGGAGGAATGAGAAGCCACTGAGACGTTCATCAAAGAGAACCTTCGTGTCAGAAAGATTTGCCCTTCAAACTCCCCTCAAGCCTCTCCTTTCTTCTTCATTAAAAAGAAAGATGAAAAACTCTGCCCATGCTAAGATTATCGTTATCTGAACGAACATACTATCTGTGATGCATATCTCCTTCCTCTCATTGGCAACCTTCTCGACAAGCTAAAAGGCACCAATATCTTCACCAAATTCAATGTACGATGGAGATACAACAACGTTTGCATCAAAGACGGACACCAGTGGAAAGGTGCCTTCCTTATCCACAAAGGATTGTTCGAACCAATGGTCATGTTTTTCAGCATGACAAACTCCCCTGCCACTTTCCAAAGATTCATGAATGACTCATTTAGAGACATGATCGCAGAAGGATGGCTTGTCATCTATATGGACAACCTCCTCATAGAAAATGAAGAAGTTCACACTGAACGTACTCGTCGTGTCTTGCAATGAATGCAAGAACTCAACCTCCATCTCTGCCTAGAAAAATGCAACTTCACTACCAAGGAAGTCAATTACCTCAGTATGATTGTCAATGAACAAGGGCTAGAAATGGACCTGGTCAAACTCGAAGGAATTGCCAAGTGGCCAACACCTTCGTCGGTCAAAGAAGTCCGATCGTTCCTTGGATTTGCTAATTTTTATAGGCGATTCATCCAAAACTATTCCGAAGTTGCTAGACCTTTCATTGACCTAACCAAGAAATTCCAATCTTGGAATTGGTCAGATAAATGTCAACAAGCATTTGAAACGCTTAAAATCATGTTTCTTTCAAAACCTGTCCTTCGTTTTCCTGATCTCACCAAACCTTTCACTATTGCCACCAACACCTCCAAATTTACATCTGAAGGAATTCTCCTTCAAACTGATTCTAACGGTGAATGGCATTCTTGCTCATACCTCTCACAGTTGTTCTCTCCAGCAGAATGAAATTATGATATTTATGATTGAGAACTCCTAGCCATCCTCCATGCTCTTAAAGCATGGAGACATTATCTTATTGGCTCCATTGACCCAGTCCAAGTTTTCACAGATCATAAAAACTTGACATACTTTCAACAACCTCAGACCTTAAATCGTCGCCAAGCACGATGGTTACTCAACATTTTGGACTACGATCTGAAACTCATCCACGTCTCCAGTACTGCCCTCTCTGGACCAGATGCTCTTTCCCGACACATCGATCACCTCCCAAAAGATGCATCTGACAACAAAGAAACAACCCTTCTTTCTCCATCCATGTTTGTCTGTACAGCTAGTGCAACTCTTCACTCTATCATTGCTGAATGATCCAGTAATGATTCCCTCATCCTCACCACCCTCCAAGCCTTAGATAAGAAAATCCCTCCCCCATTCCATTCATGCCTCTCAGACTGGCAAAACTGCGATGGTATTATCACCTACAAGGATCACATCTATGTTCCTCCTGAAGATGACCTCCATCACAAAATTGTATCCTCATGCCATGATATTCCCTCCGCTGGACATCCCAGAGTATTAAAGACCAGACAACTCATTTTCCAAGAATACTGGTGGCCAGGACTAGCTCACCATGTATGAAAATACATTGAAGGCTGTGCTATCTGCCAGCAAAACAAGGTCAATACTCACCCGATGGTATCACCTCTCATGCCGATCAAATCCCATGCCACTTGCCCATTCCAACAGATCTCCTGCGATCTGATAACCGACCTTCCTCCATCCAATGGTTTCGATATACTTCTGGTCATAGTAGACCACAGGCTTACTAAGGGGGTAATTCTATGCCCCACCAAGAAAACTATCACTGCTGAAGGGGTAGCAGACCTCTTCTTCCACAAGGTATACCTCCGATTTGGCCTCTATGAGAAAATCATCAGTGACAGAGGCCCACAATTCACTTCAAAATTTGCCCTAGAACTTGGACGTCTCCTCGGTTATGACCTCACCCTCTCCACCGCTTATCATCCTCAAACGAATGGTGAAACTGAATGCGTCAATCAGGAAGTTGAAACCTACCTCTGTATCTACTGTGGAGATAACCCCACATCCTGGTCCGAATCTATTTCCCATGTAGAATTCACCCATAATCACTGCCCCCATTCCATTACTTCCAAATCTCCATTTTATCTTATGCTCGGCTATGAACTGAAAGCAATTCCCACTGTCTTTTCTGAGTCTTCTATCCCAGCAATCACCAACAGACTGAAAACTCTCGAAGCAGCATGCTCGGAAGCATTAGCTGCCCATGAACTTGCCCACCAAGTTATGGCCTCTCGCACTCGTTGAAACTACATTCCTTTCAAGAAAGGAGATAAAGTCTGGCTTGAAGCTAGAAACTTGAAACGCTCCGTTGTCAACCCGAAATTCGCCCCTAAATGAGAAGGACCCTTTACCATTGTCTCGGTTCTATCGCCTTTATCATTCAAACTCCACCTTCCTTCCACATGGAAGATTTATCCTGTGTTCCATGCTTCTTTGTTATTGCTCTATCGCAAAAACACCGTCCATGGTCCAAATTTTCTGAAACTGCCATCTGACCTTATCAGTGGAGAAGAGGAATACGAAATCCAATGGATATTAAAACATCAAGGTCCACCCTCCAACCGCTACTTCCTTATTCAATGGAAAGGCTATGTCCCAGAAGATGACTCGTGGGTTTCCAAAAAAGACCTCTCCCATGCATAGATCTTCCTTAAAGATTATAAGAAATGTCATCCATCTGTTCACTCTATCAAACGTCTTTCCATCCATACAACAATGCCCCGCATTCCCACTTCTGAACTCCCTGTTTCTCCCTTTGCTTGCACTTTCCACCGCTGCTCGCCTACCCATGAGGATGTGCTCACTTGCACCCTCAATGACCCATCTCTTACCATGACTCTAGACTGTTGCATCCATCCTGATTCCCCTCTCGACCTCCTTCATGTCACATATGGTGCACACCAGACACTGTCCACTGCTATTGCCCATTTGGAAGAATTTTCTTCCTCCCTGGACCTTGATCCAGTCCTTACTCTATTACACAGATCCCACTCTCAAGTAAACTGAAAAATCCTAGCTGCTGCCCACCAACTTGAGATGATGAAGGTTGGTGAAAGAGTCCACACATTACTCGCTGAATACAGCGATGCCCTTCCTCCATCTCCTTCAGAAGAGGAGAAACTGGTAACTTTAGCCCGACTTATCCACACTCAAAATGACACCCCTCTTATTCATGGAGATCCTGATTACTACCATGCATGCCATGGCTGTCACCACATCAGCCACAAGAAAGCTGATTGGCAGCATACAAAATGTCGTGTATGTAAGAAGTTTGCAGCAGGCCACGTGGAATGGCAATGCCCAGTCAAATCCTGCTCCCCCGTATACTCCTCCCCAACATCTTCTGACGAAGGGGAACCACTTCCTGTCCTGTCACTGCCCACACTGCAGCTGTGGAGTCCTCCCCATGACAATTTCGACACTAAATTCTCGCCCAATAATTTACAGGCAGATGATCACATTGTTCTCGTTGAAGTGCTACACCCTCGTTCCCCCTCCATTCATTCTCCTGACCTCGCTCAAGAGAAAACTGAACCAACTACTCGTCATCAAACCATGCATACTAGTTATGCCGAAATAATGGATGACATTAACTTGCGAGATGCAAGAAATGACTCGGAATTGGAGAATTATTCAGCTGACGAAGATGCATTGGATGTTGAGGTGTGACGGAGAGCTATGATGAATGCCAGAATCCCTCATATTCATTTGCAGAACAACGAGATCCCTTGCTGGGATGAAATCGAAATCATGGTCCTTGGGGCTGAATACTGAAGAATAGGTTATTCTTTGGACTTAGTAAGGGGGTAATGTTATGATTATCCCAGACTTATTGCAAACGTGTGTACCTTTTTTCCTTTTTCTTCCTTGCTTACCAATCATGTGAGTACCCTTATGGTCACATGAGTACCTTCATGGTCATGAAACTCCTTCTTCTCTATTCCATGACCTTCCATCCAACCCTATGATCTGCTTACTCAGCAGATCATACTTTACTATAAGTACCCCATTCCACTTTCTCTTTTCCTTAAGCTAGAGCTCCCTCAGAGTACTTTCACTTGTACTTCGGTAGCTTGTCACCAATCTAGCTCCCTTGTCATGTCTCCAGTATGTCTTCATCCTCCACATTGATTGGACACTCCCTGAATTTCTGGGCTACCTTCACGGTAGTATTATTATTCTTTGCTAAGTCATTGCTCATCACACAACTCTCTTGTACCCTTGTTGTCATTGCTCTATTAGCATGACATATTCTCGTTGTCGTTGCTCTCTTTGCATGACTCCTTGCCTGTCATCATCCTTGTCATCCTTAGAGGGCTTTGCTTGTCCCTATTTGGGCCAAGCTTAACAAATGGTGGTACAAGTGAATGAGAGAATATCAGCAAAGGTGAACATGGTGGAAGTAGATGATGAAGAAGGATGACAAAGAAGTCACATGATGTGTTGATGGGACTTATCCACCGATGCACATTTCAAAGTCAGTTCCCTACTGAGTCATGTGACTGACTGGAGACAGTCAGTATCTAAGTCCTCCATGAATGTAGGAGCTCAACACACTCTATATTTGTAGCATCAGTTTTTCCCACTTTCAGGTCACTCTAGATTCACTTGTGTCCATCATGCAAGTGTTCATCATGTCCTGTGTTCATCGAAGGCTGATCCACCTCTATGCATATGTATCTGGTCCTATCCATATCTGAACTAACTATCTGGTTATACTATCTGCCCTACCTAGTATCCAACTTATCTCAGGACTAGCAATTGAGATGGTTAGTACCTTACCATATGTTTTCTTGTGTCCTGGTGTTGCAACACTTATTTCTATCATTTCTATCTCACCTGTCAATACTTTGACATTGACATATGTTTTACCTTTGTCTGACAGTCCTGGGAAATACCTGGACTATAAATCTCTATACCTGCCTTGTGCAATATACCTTTCATTTGGATCACCATCTATCAGTCACATTTTCATTCATCATTGTCGTCATCATCACTTGTCTCAATCTGGTCCTCATCCTAGACTGGTTTTCATTAAATTCACTTTACTTTCAATCCAGAATCGACCAGATTGACCCTTCTAGTGCTGGGCCTATGTATGTCTAGTTACCCCTCCTCATCTATCTACCTTTGCTGGACCCCTCTAGGGATGAGCATAGCTCACTCCCTTCACCCCTTCCTTGTAGTAAACCCTCTAGGGACTTAACCTACCACACCACTTATCTTTCTTACAATGTATACAACTTAGAGTAGCTATTGAGGAATACTAGCCAAGGTTCAAGCTAGAGACTAGAACAAGCCTGTCAAGCAGACAGCTTGGATTCCAATGATGATAAAGACTAGAGGGTACAGACTGAGCAGAGGAGCAACCAGGTGGATTGCTAAGGTTGAGAATGGTCTAACTACTACAAAGAATGGGCTTTAAGTAGTGACCAGTGATTCACCTTAGGTAAGGAAGAGAATGGAATGTAGTGAAATAGATGTGGTAAGCTAGATCACGAATCCAGTGTAAGTAGAACCAGATTTGAGAGATATAGTCCAATGGCATCACACACACATTACAGGACTCCAACCATCAGGAATGGAAGATGAAAAAAGGAAGTGGTCTTAGAGGATCAGGAGTTTAGGAGTAAAAGAAGATAGGCACAAAAGAAAGGATATGTATCTGGATTAAAGGATATTGAACTGGACCATCTGTGAAGTGAAAGATAATAACAGTAGGTGGGCATGAAGGTATAAAATTGTAACATTACCACCTTTTTACAATTGAACCCCAGGTTCAATGAATACTAGCTCTGCTTCAATGGTGGATGTTCACAACCTAGAAGGAAGGCAGAGAGTGGTGAGCCTCATAAATGTCTTGTGCTTGATCCAGGATAACAACTGTAAAGATATAGTTGTCTGCAATATGCCCACCTTCATTGCAAAGTCCACAGATTCACTGAGGACAGAAGTAATCTGCATGGCCCCACCTTTGACAAAAAGTGCATTGGGTGTGCAAACAAGCAGACTGAGTATATCCAGGGGCAGATTGGTGACAGCGAGGGCAGATGTAGAGGAAGCAGTCTTCTCTATAGTGACCTCACATATGGTAATGGAAGCATTCTGTAATGGTGGAAGCAGGTTGTTGATGGATGACAGAGGGAAGGACTCTAGTTGGAGATGATAAAACAGATAGTCCAGTCCTAAGAGGAATCTGAAAGGACTGGACAGACTGAATGTTTTCTTCAATCCAGTTGGATAAGGAGTCAACAGCAGTGTCCAAGTCCACTTCACTGGTTTCTGAAGTAATAGAAGGGAAGGAGAGTCATTCTGCCAGAGTGGATAGAGGAATGGAGATTGGATCCATCTGTTGGTTAATGAGGAGGTCTGAGTGGTGGATATAGAGGTCTCATTCAGTGGGGGTCATAGTGTTAAAGACTTTGTAGAAGGTGGAGTATATGATGTTTGGGGCAATATATTCAATGTACACATGTAGGCCATGGTGGTGGAGAGCAAGCAGGATGTGGTTGGGGATACTAGCAAGGATGGTGCAGAGAGGGATGCCAAAGTCTGCAGGCAAGTCACTTGGAGCAGATAGAAAATGATAATGTTGAGCTTGAATGGTTTCATGAAAGAAATGGACTAATTCATGTGTGACAATGTCAGCATGGTAATGAGGGGTGTGTTCAAGGGCATTTAACAGAGCAGTGTCAGATAGGATGGTGGCATAGAGAGTGGTCATGAACGAAGTGGATAAGCACTTCAGATAGACATTTCATGATTGCAACAGTAATGATCTCAGGGAGTGAGAAGAGGATGAGGAATGAGAGGATACAGGGGAGGAGAACATCTTTGAGATAGAGTTGGATAACTGGGTTCATACAAGGGGGGTGCTCATGAAGAGATGCCATCTTAGTTCCTTAGATGAATTTCTATCTCAGATTGTTGGCCTTCTTATAAGTGGATAGGATGGTCTATGCATGTTTCAGGTTGGATTCAGGTTCCCATGTGTCTTTCAATGAAGAATATCCCTTCCATGCAGTTAGGTACTGTCTTCTTGCTGTGGTATCTCAGTGTGACCTAATATGGTCAACCTCGTATTCTTCTTCAGAATTAACAAGGTCCAGTGGAGGTCGGGGAAAGTTTGGTCCATGTGTAGTAATTTCCTTATATGGAAATAGAAGTGAGGCATGGAAGACCTTGTGGATGTGCCAAGTGGATGGTAATTTGAGTTGGTAGGTGAGTGGAGATATGACTTGGGTGATCTCAAATGGTCCATATCATTTGGAGGTGAGTTTTCTGGATGACAGGTTGAGACACAGATTGGTGGTGAAATGACTAACCCACTGAAGGATCAGCTGTTTGAGCTATAGAACAATAGTAGCAAGTCTAAACCTTCTAGCAAGTAGGAAACTCCAAGAGGACAAGACTAGTGTCCTCTAGAGCTGGGGGTGTCTCTTATATACTATTCTATAGTTTGTACAAGTGTATACTACATCTAAGATATGCTATGCTAGGATATTGCATGTATACTTCATATTATACATGCCTACTAGGCTATGTCTACAATATATCTTTAGTAGGAAGGTTTCTAGACTAGTTCTAGACTTATGTGTGGCATGTAGCGAATGGTTGTGGTCTAGGGTATGTTGTACATGTGTAGGGT
>JBBPTP010000023.1:36963-54996 GCA_038094195.1 Pulveroboletus aff. carminiporus | reverse complement strand
TGTTCATGTTCTCATCTACTCATGGCCTTCATCTGAACTCCGTCTTCGTGTGCTCATCCTCATTCCACCATGGCCTTATTAGGCACATTCTGTATTAACACCTTGTCCTTGTCCACATCCCCATCCCTGTCCTCGTCCTCATCTCTCTTTGGCCTTATCAGCATACTTTATATTAATACCTTATCCTCATCCTCGTCCTTACTCATCCTTGTCCTCGCCCATCCTCGTCCTCATCTTCCCTGAACTCCCCTCAACGTGTAGCATATCTCGATCTGTCATGATCTCGGACACCCTAGGACTTCCCATCTTTGTGTAGCTATCTATCACCTTGTGCATATCTTGCTTCTTATCTTTGTTTAGTCATCATGTGAGTACCCTTATGGTCACATGAGTACCTTCATAGTCAGGAACCTTCTTCTTCCAAGTTCCATGACTTTCTATCTCGTTCCATGAGAACCCTCACAGTCTCTCGGGTTCTTCTTCACTGTTCCATTACCTTCCATCATATTCTATCTTCGTCATGTGATCTGCTTACTCAGTGTATCGCCCATCACTACTTATATTCACCTGTAGCTCTATTCCCATTTCCCTAAGCTAGAGCTCCCTCAGAGTACTTCCACTTGTACTTGGTAGCTTGTCACCAATCTAGCTCTCTCATGTTTCACCTCCCATGTGTCTTCGCTCTCCACATTGATTGAGTGCTCTCTGAACCTCTGGGCTACCCTAGTGATAGTATCTCTCCTCATTACTAAGTCATTGCTTCTTGCTCGACTTCCTCGTACCCTCATCGTCGTCACTCATATAGCATGACCTATCCCTGTTCTTGTAGTCATTATCACATGACTCCTCTGTCGTCATCTCTGTAACCTCTAAGAGGGCTTTGCTTGTTCCTACCAGGACCAAGCTTAACAAAAAGTGAATTAGATGGGGCGCCAGAACCCCATGGGAAAAATCGGGCATACACAGTCTTGTCTCGCCTAAAAGGTGAAAAAGGAAGTTTCTATACAGAAGTAGAACTACAGAAGCTCACGGCAGGAAAGAGCCTGATTGACGATTGGGACTCCCTAGTTGTGGAAATTGAGGGGCTGTTCAGACCCCAATTACAGAAAGACTGGGCAAAGAAAGAAATCACCAAATGCATACAAGGAAGCAGCTCCATCCTGGCATTCATTGTCAGATGGAGAAAGTTATATTACCAATCAGGGGTAGACCAAAGTCATGGAGTCTATCTTCTCAAAAATGCCATCAACCCAGAAATAAGACTGGAGTTGTTCAAGGGTCAACGAAAACAAAACATTGACCAAACATTATTTGAAATCAAGAACATCGGTATGTAATTGGAAGCATACAAAATGTTCAACAAACCCATGGGAACAAAACCATGGGAAAAGAAGGAAAAGAAAGAGGCCAGAGTAGCTAAGGCCAAAACTACCAACACGAGCCAGAGCAACGGCCCCTCATATTTCAATTGTGGACAAGCAGGGCATCTCATAAGAGACTACCCAAAACTGAAGATACAATGCCCGGAATGCAAGTTTCTGGGCTCTAAACACAAACCAGGGTGCAAGAAGGCACCAAAATCTAAAGTACGAGCTGCAATGACCTTGGAGGAGAAAGGCAGTAGTGAGAAGGAAATGCCCCCGAAAAAGGAAGACAAAGACAAGGGCAAAGCAAAAGAAGCTGACCCCTTTGCAGCAGTGAGAGGGATGTCCTTCGACGAAATGAAGGCATTCTTTTATGACATGAAAGAAACGGAATCGGTAAATCATGGATGGGATTGAGTAATCAGGGTGCTCGATCTCATGATGTCAAAATCAAAGAAAATCACAAAAATAGGTTTGAGGTTCTTTCCGTGGAGGAAGCTGTAGACAGCGACCAAAGCGATGATTTATCAAATTGCCAGAAGGAGGTGTCTTCTGCTAGTCAGAAGCATGGCATTGCTGTAAAGGACGTGCTTAATTTCTCCACCAAAACAAAGAAAAAAGATAATGAAATGAATTTCTCTAAAGAGATCTTCACTAGATCTGCGAACCCATCCAAGGAGATTCTCCTAGACATTAAAATAAGTCACAACAGGAAGAACCCAAAGGGGATCAAAGCACTCTTAGATAGTGGTGCAAATGTCATATTCATTAACAAGAAGTGGGCTAAAAGTAACGGCCTTGTGCTTAAAGCACTAAAGACTCCGATCCACGTGTTCAATGTAGACAGAACCCAGAACAATGCAGGAGACATAACACACTGCACGGAGATAATAATAGACTTCCAGAGTCACCATGAGAGAGCAACAGCCAAAATAACAGATCTCGGATCTAACCAGTTGATCCTTGGCTACTCATGGTTGAAGCAATATAACCCAGAAATTAACTAGGAAAAGGGTACTGTCAAAATGACCCGATGCCCATGCAGTTGCAAGATGTTGCAAGAGGTTCCTACATGGATCTTGAAAGAAGAAGAGGAAGAACAGGACGTTGCATGGAATGCATACCATCTTCAAGCTGTGCTCGAGAAACCTGTTGAAAAGAAAGAAAAGACATTCGAGGAAATGGTTTCCAAATGCTACCACAAGTATTGCATGGTGTTTGACAAACATAATTCAGAATGCATGCCGTTGCGAAAGCCATGGGATCATGGAATAGATCTTAAAGATTCATTTAAGTCCAAGAAGGGCTGGATTATTCCCCTTTCCATAAAAGAACAAGAAGAGGTTTCCACTTTCATTGATGACCAATTAAAGAAGGGATATATTCATCCTTCAAAGTCGCTGCAAATGTCGCCAGTGTTCTTTGTCTCAAAGAAGGACAGAAAGAAGTGAATGGTTCAGGATTACAGATACCTGAATGAGCATACGGTAAAGAACAACTACCCGTTGCCACTGATTTCCCAATTGGTCGAAAAGCTCAAAAGAGCAAAATTGTTTACAAAAATGGATCTATGATGGGGTTACAACAACATTCGGATCAAAGAAGGAGATGAATGGAAGGCTGCCTTTGTATGCTTCCACAGAGCTTACAAACCCTTCGTAATGTACTTTGGGCTATACAACTCGCCAGCCATCTTCCAAGCAATGATGAACGAAATCTTCGCTGACATGGAGGATGTTGTGGTGGTGTACATTGATGATCTATTAATATTCATGAAGACCAATAATGAAGAAGAACATGTCAAATTGGTAAACGAAGTTCTTTATAGATTGCAGGAAAACGACCTGTTTGTGAAATCTGAAAAATGTTCCTTCCACGTCAAAGAAGTGGAATTCCTCAGCATAAAGGTCTCCACCGATGGAATAAAAATGGAACAAGATAAAGTTCAAGCCATTCTGGAATGGCCTACACCCAAGAATGTCTGAGGTGTAAGAAGTTTCCTCGAATTAGCCAATTTCTATAGAAGGTTCATTGAAGGCTATGTACAAGTCGCACGCCCTCTCAATGACCTAACAAAGAAAGACACTCCTTTCATATGGGGCGATGTCCAGAAGCATGCCTTTGAAACATTAAAAGAAAAATTTACAACTGCTCCAATTCTGGCTTATCTGTTAAGCTTGGCCTGGGTAAGGACAAGCAAAGCCCTTCTAAGGATATTGAGGAAGACGACGAGTGAGGAGTCGTGCTATGAAAGCAACAATGATGAGGATAGATCATGCTAAAAGAGCAATGACGACGAGCGTACGAGGAAGTCATGCGATGAGTAACAACTTAGTTACGAGGAAAGATACTACCACAAGGGTAGCCCAGGGATTCAGGGAGCACTCAATCAATGTGGAGAGCGAAGACACACTGGAGACATGATAAGAGGGAGCTAGATTAGAATGGCTACTCAAGTACAAGTAAAGGTACTCGAAGGGAGCTCTAGCTTAAGGAAAAGGAAACATATGCGACAAGGTATATATAGTGAAGGATGATCTGCTGAGTAAGCAGATCATAGAACTTGGTGGAAAGTCATGGAACAAGAAATAAAGAGAACCATGACTAGGAAGGTACTCATGTGACTGTAAGGGTACTCACATGATTAGTAAGCAAAGAGAAATGGAAAAGAGTACACACGATTGCGTTAAGTCTAGGATAAGTCATAACATTATCCAGATGATCAATCGGAGTTCCACCTTGAAACCGATGCCTCAGATTACATGACAGGGGCAGTTCTGTTGGTTAAGAAAGGAGAGAAATGGCATTCCACAGCCTTTGCCTCACACAGCATGAAACCCGAAGAGCACAATTATCCAATTGCTGACAAAGAAATGCTCTTGGTAATTAAAGCATTGGAAATGTGGAGGCACCATCTAGAAGGGTCTTGACACCAGTTTGAAATTTGGAATGATCATGCCAACCTGCAGTGGTTCATGAAACAGCAGGACTTGAATAGGTGACAAGCCAGATGGGTGCAATACTTATCATGCTTTAATTTCAAATGGGTACATAAGCCCAAAACATCGATGGGAAAAGCAGATGCCTTATCAAGAAGAGAGGATCACAGGGCAGGGATGGAAGACAACAACAAACAAATATTAGTAATCCCACCTAGCTCTATTAAGACGACGGAAATTGAAGATTCAGGAGATCTTCTTAGAACAGAAGTCACAAAAGCTACCTCGTTGATGAAAGAATCCGAGGCACATGATCTATGCCAAAAGTATGGCATATGCTGAGAAGAAAATGGCACTCTTTATGATAAAGAAGACCGGTTATACATTCTGGCCAAAAATGAGTACATCGTCAAGGATCTCCATCTTGAGATTGTTAGATTACATTACAACACACCGGTTGCTGGGCATCCAGATGCTGAAAAGACACAGGAACTGATTGAAAGATCGTATTGGTGGCCTGGTCTATCCACATTCATTAAGGATTACGTTTCAAGGTGTGATAGATGTGCACGATTCAAAGGAACAAACAAGGCTCCATCTGGAAAACTCCAACCTTTAGACACACCATATATGCCATGGATGGATGTCTCCACAGATTTTGTCACCAACCTTCCTCTTTCAGATGGACATGACTCAATATTGGTAGTCATGGACAGATTCTCAAAAGAAGTAGAATTTGTCCCTTGTTCAAAATCAATCACAAGTCTAGAAATGGCTAAGTTATATTTGTTCCATGTCTGGAAAGATCATGGACTATCTCACACAATCATTTCGGATCGTGGACCGCAGTTTGCCACGCAGGTCATGAAAGATTTATGTAAACATCTGGACATCACTCCGAAGCTCTCAACCACCTTTCACCCACAAATGGATGGCCAGACAGAACGAATCAATCAGAAGATGCAGAGCTATCTCCATATTTTTGCAACAGAAAACTCTGAGAACTGGGCAGAATGGTTGCCTCTGGCACAGTTCTCATATAATATTAAGAAACAATCAATGATGAAGATAAGTCCCTTTGAAGTCACACGCTCTTATCTACCAAGGATGGGATTTGAGCAACGTAAGACAAAGGCCCCAGCGGCCAAAGCAATGGCAGAAAAGATCAAGAAAATATTAGAAAACACACGTAAAAACATAGATGAAGCAAAGAAAAAGATGAAAGAACAAGCGGATAAGCATCGATCTGACACACTGGAGTATAAGATTGGAGATAAAGTTTGGCTCAGCATGGAGCATCTCCGACTCCCACATGCATCATGTAAACTTCAAGAGAAGTGGATCGGTCCCTATGATGTCATCGCACTGAGGGGTCCTAATGCATGCAAACTCTGCTTGCCAAAAACAATAAAAATCCATCCTATTATAAATGTATCACACCTAAAGCCATATAAGGAAAGGCTGCAGGGACAGAAAGCTCCAATGGTAGGTCCATCACATGTAACTGAAGATCGTGACGAAGAATACGAGGTTGAATACCTTGTGGATTCTCATATGAAGGGACGATGGTTGGAATACCTAGTTTATTGGTGCAGATGGTCAGAAAATGACTGTATCTGGGAGCCAGAAGGCAACCTAAAGAATGGCCAACAAGTAATAAAAGAGTTTCATAAAAAATACCCCAACGCTCTGTGAAAGTTGCAGATGTCGGCAGTCGAATTTATTTGATTATTCAAGTACTGTGGAAAACCTATTCTGGAGGGGACCACACAACCCTTTAATCATCTGGAATGCAATTCATAGAAGGGAGGTAGTGTTACAAATGCTGCCTATCACAATACCATGTCCTTTGGGACTTAACATCTTTTCACAAGAACAATGACTAAGCTCACTGACTAAGCAGCTTACTAAGCACACTTGCTTTATTCTTCCAAGTCAAGTTACACATCAAGGGTAACAAACCCTTGACTCACACTCTCTAAAGTCACGATTCCTTTTCATTACCATCTAGAAGTCCCTTGACTTCTATTCTCATGATTATAATGGACAACGTGTCCATCATGCTTCCCAAGCTTCCATTCTCCCACACAATATGTGTACAACATGTTATTCATTTCCATCAATTACAAAGATATGCCACAAGTCTATGCACGGACATTAAGTACAGCCTTACAATTACCTTTTATGGATATATGTTTTCAAACACAGACTATTTACATACATCAATATGTACAAATAGATACAAACCTCATGTAGTATATAAACCCAGGACTTTGATGCAAAGTCTCCAATCAAGTTCTTTTGTGTCTCATCACTACAAGTGGGGAGCGTCTTGATTCGACCCTCTATTCTTACTTCTCTCTCATCTCTTTTGACTTCAATGACTAGCAATCCTGTATAGGGTTGTTCATTAGTTTGTAGTTGCTTCATACAGCCAGCAGGGTAAGCAAATGATTGATTGGAAGCAACAATGGCTTTACTGAGAGTGTTTGAATATGAGAGGCAATGAGAGAAGAGGATAGTGAGGATGAGATCAATGATAATGGTTGGAAAGACATAATGTTTGAAGTATAGTCTAATATGGTTCATCCAAGACAATACTCATAAAGAGACCAACATCTTGTTTGAACCACCTTTCAGAGTTGATTGTCCTTTTTGTAGTGACCAATTATTTGCTATGCATGGTAGAGATTACTTTTAGGCTCCCAGATGTTCTCTAATGATGGATAGCCTTTCCATGTGGTGAGATACTACCTTCTTGATGCACTGCCTCTATGGGAGATGATGTGCTTCATCTCATATTCTTCTTCTGATCTGATTAGATCAGGTGGAGGGCAGAGAAAGTTGGGACCATGTGCATTGATTTCTTTATATGATGATAAGAGAGAAGCATGGAAAACATTGTATATCTTCCAGATCAGAGGTAACTTCAACCTATAAGAGAGAGGAGAGAATACTTGGAGGACCTCAAAGGGGCCATATCTTTTGGAGGCAAGTTTCTTGGATAAGATCTTGATATGAAGATTGATAGCCTCCAGCCAATGTTATAGTCATTCTTCTCTTCTCATTCCTACTCTTATTATTATTTGCACAATCTACCGTCCTCTTTGGCATTACTTGTGTTACTTACATACACTTCCTTTTGATAGTTTCACTTCATTCTACTCTTGTTCAACTATGATCCAGCTCCTGGAGGTTAGTCTGCCTATCTTTTCATTACTGAACAATTGCTCCTCAGCCAAGTCTCTTATCTCAGCCTCATAGTTCCTATCTTTTATCATTCTTCCACATTCCATAATATTCTGCTATGGAGTATGTTAATCTGCAGCATCTTCTTCCTTTATATCTAACCTGAGCCAGCCCTGAAGTAAATCAGCTATTACTACTTAAAATATAGCTAGCAATATGTATCTCTTTTTCTTGTTTTGAATCTACTGTCATCTTGTCTAGCAAATACTATCTGTCTGAGGACATTGCGACTCTTCATGAGCTCCTCTCTTGATCAGATCTCCTTGAGTCAAGTTATTTCTAGTATCTAGAACTCGATGTCTTGTGTTCTACATAAGGCATTGCAGTGCTAGGCTTAACAGCCAAACTCTCACTCCTACCTTCTATGAGGTGAAGTGCCTGATTATCTGGGCACTCATAATCTGTTAAACAGAATCATGTGCAGCAAGGACTTCCTTTCTTGATTCATCAAGGATAGCTAATCTGGATTCTAATGCAGGAAGAAACATCTTTCCATATTACATCGAAGCAATGTATAAGACTTGGACAGCTAGTGTAGTATGCTAGCAAAGGTTTGAGTGAGGACAAGTACAAGTCTGTCAGATGGACAGCTTGGATTCTGATGAGAATAGAGACAAGAGAGCATAGACTGAGCAGAGGAAAGACTAGATAGATTGCAGAAGATCGAGAATGGTTTGACTATTACAAGAGGTTGGCTTTAAGTAGTGATCAGTGATTCTGCTTAGGTAAAGAGAGAAGTGGAATGCTATAAAAAGAGAAAGAAGAAATGTGATAAGCTAGATTATGAATCTAATATAAGTAGAACCAGATTTGAGAGGGATAGTCTAATGCCATCACATACACACATTACAGGACTCTGACTGTTGGGAATAGAAAGGAAAGAAGAAGCAATCTTAGAGGATAAGGAGCTTCAGGGCAAAAGAAGACAGACACAAAAGGAAGGATACATATCCAGAGTCAAGAATGCTAAACTGAATTGTCTGTGAGGTGAAAGATACTAGTAGTAGATGGGCATGTAGGTATAAAATTATAACATTCCAATTGGTGGATAAGCTTGGGGCTTATATTCAAGTATCAGAGAGAAGGGGGATACTTTGGTGGATGAATGGAGAGAGGTGTTGTGGATGAACTCAGTGGTGATAAGGAGGTCAACTCATTTTTGGAGTTGGTTCATCATAAAAATTCAAAGGTAAGTCTTGAGTTCCTAGTTCATTCGTTCAGTTTGTCTATTAGTTTGAGAGTGATAAGCAGTGGACAACTTGATGTCATACTTGAGAAGCCTTGCTAGTTCTCTAGAAAAGAAGAATGTGAACTAAGGGCCTTGATCTGAGATAATTAAATCATATAGGCCAAATCTTTTGAAGATAAAGTCATGAAATAGTTGAGTGACTCCTTCAGCAGTGATCAATTTTTTGTAAGGGGCAAGAATTACCCTCTTAGTAAGCCCATGGTCAACCATGACCATGATAGAATCATATCCTTGAGACTCAGGAAGATCCATGATTAGATCAACAGAAATTTGCTTAAATGGTAGGGTGAAATGGGACAGAATTGGAAAAAGAGATGGTACAGTGGGATGTGTGTTGGTCTTATTCTGTTGGTAGGTGGCACATCCATTGACAAAGTTGTGAATAAAAGTGGCTAATCCTGGCCACCAGTAGTCTCTCTCAACAATTGTCTTGATGTAAAACTAGTCTAGATAACCCATGGTAGGTGATTCATGGATAGTGGTTAAGATAGCAGAGCAAGCTGATGGGGGAATATATAGATGACCTTTAAAGTAGAGATGTCCATTATTAAGGGTCCAATCAGTGAGAGCAGATCAAGCAAAGAAAGGGTTGTCTTTTTCAAGACCTTCGATAGTGTGAAGTATTAAAGAGTCACCTTTAGATGAAGAGTGGACTAGTTCAGCAAGTCTGGTGTTGAGGGCATGGATGATGACAGATTCTGGAATAATAGAACTGTATACATTGTCTTTAGAGATATTTACCTCTGAATTTCATGATAATACATCAGCTGGACCTATTTGAGTGTCAGAGGTAACCTTCCATAAGATGTTAAAGTCTTGAAGGAATAGTCTTCAGTGAGCTTGGTGATGAGAGAGTTTATGGGGGTCTTTTAAGTAGGAAAGGTTCTTGTGGTCCATGATAATGGAGATCAGGTGGTTGATACCAAGTAGATAGTGTTTTCACTCAGTGAGGGCAAGAATTATAGCAAGCAGTTCACAATCATAGATGTTGTAGTTATATTCTGCTGGAATGAAGGTCTTGGAGAAATACAAGCATGAGTGTAGGTCTCCATTAATGTCAGCTTACATCAGGACAGTGTCTACAGCAATCAATGAGATATCTGTCATGACAGTGAAAGATTTAGCTAAATTGGAGATGTGTAGGACAGAGGTAGATGAAAATATGTTAATCAAGATATCAAAGGCATCCTGTTGTAGTTGGGTCCAACCTCAGGGTTGATTTTTCTGAGTGAGTAGATTTAGAGGGGTGATAATGTTGAAGAAATTAGAGATGAACTTTCAGTATAAATTGGCAAACTCCAAGAACAACTAGACTCCTCTAATAGTGGTCAGGGGTTGTTACAATCTTATTTCTTTCTTCATCATTGGTGCTTCTTTCTTTCACACAATCTGCAGTCCATTTCAGTATTGTTTGTATCATCTATGAACATTTCTTGTTAGCAATCTCGTATCGTCCTTTCTTCATTCAACTGTAGACCAGTTTCTGAAGGTGTGTCATCTTATTTTTATCATAGACATTCACTCCTCAGCCAAGTCTCTCGTCTTGACCTCATAGTCTCTATCATTTCATCCTTTGATTACTTTCCATTGTATTCTACTGCAGATTACTATTCCGCAGTACTTTTCCATTTATATCTTACCTGAGCTGGCCCTATACTAGATCAGTGATCACTACTTAAAACTAGGCTACTGCATGTATTGGCTTTTCCTTACTTTGAATCTACTATCTCTTTCATCTAGCATTATCTGATTGAAGGACATTGCGACTCTTCATGAGCTCCTTCCTTTGTCAGATTCTCTCAAGTCTATTATCTCTAGTATTTGTATCTTATTGCCTCATGCTTGCACAAGGTAGTGCGAGCTAGGTCTAACAGGGGTTTCCATGAGCTAATGGCTGAAAGTTTCACTGGGTCCATCTTGGCTAAGCTATTGCCCACAATGATATCAAGGAAATTATTCTGGAAGATGTCGAAGTTACACTTGATCAATTTCAGGGAAAGCTTGTGTTCTCTTAATTATTGGAGCACTCATTGAGTTCTTTCATGGTGTAGATCTAGATTGTCCTTAGTACAGATTTCCATATCATCCATGTAGACTTTAAGCCAGCATTCTGTGATCATGTTGGCAAAGATGTGGTTCATAAGGGTTTGAAAAGTGGGAGGAGCATTGTTGTGACCAAAAAATAATACCGTGGGTTTGAACAGACCAAAGGGGGTGATGAAGGCCATTTTTCATTGGTCTTTGTTACAACTTATCCCAGACTTCCCAACACTGTGTGTATTCTTTTCCTTTTTTTTTTCATACATTTACTAATCATGCGAATATTCTTATGGTCACATGAGTATCTTTCCAGTCATGGACTTCTTCTTCTTCTTTCCATGACATTCCATATCATCACATGATTTGCTTACTCAGTGAATCACCTCTCACTATATAATCTTGTCATTATTTTTCATACTTTCTCTAAGCTAGAGCTCCCTCAGAGTACTCCCACCTGTACTTCAGTAGCTTGTTCATAATCTAGCTCACTCATATTTCATCTTCTGTATGTCTTTGTCCTCCACATTGATTGGATGCTCCTGGAACTCTCTGGCTACCTTCTGATAGTATCCTTTCTCATCACTAAGTCTTTACTCTTGACAAGACTTTCTCGTACTCTCATTGTCATTGCCATTGTTGCATGACATATCCTCATCGTCATCACTGTATTAGCACAACTCCTTGCCTGTTGTCCTCCTTGCTACCTTTAGAGGGCTTTGCTTGTCTCTACCCAAGCCAAGCTTAACAAAAGCTCTAGCTTCTCTTTTGCTGGCCATCATCATATGCTGCTGCCACCATATCTTTCTTGCAGCTTAATCCAACTCAGCCTGTCCAGCCACACCTCCTTCTTACTCAAGAACAAAGACAACACCTTCAAGGATCTGACTCAGATCACCCCTCTGATTACCCAGACACTGAAGAAAACAATTTAGATTCTGATGTCAACCTACTTCAGGAAGACAAAACTCCAGACCTTGCTTCACTAAACATTCCTTGGTCACTCACTCTGGCATCACCTACCTTGTGACCTCAATCAGGTCAAATTTTTCTTATTCCATCATCTGCCATGTCCTCATCTTTCAAACCAGTTGAACTAAAAATCAACATCCTGGAACTGTATGATAGTTCTAAAGAACTTCTTGACCCATGGCTTGGAAGTGTCTTGTTCTACCTTGATACTAACAAAAAAGTATATGACACCAATAAAAAGAAAATTGCCTTCACCTTATCCTACATGACTAAAGGCTCCACTGCCCATTGGGCAAATACATTCCAAAAAATATGCATCTCGGGATCTGCTATATCCACCAGCATCTGGGCTGACTTCATCAAAGCCATCAAGGCAGATTTTGAATCCACTAACTCTGCACACAAATCCATCACATGACTCATGAACACCAGAGTTGGCAAACAGAAAGATGACTCCTCTCTTGAACTCACATCATACATCGCTCAGTTTTGAAATTATGTTGCAACATCAGGTATCACTGATGATAAAATCCTCATTGAATTTTTTGCCAAAGAAATTCCTTCTGGTCTTGTTCTGAAAATGTTACAGATGCACTCTATGCTATAGTGCATTATGATTACTGAAGCTACAAGCACTATAAAAATGGACTAAGAACACGAACACTCTTAAGTTTTATCTTATTAGTACTAGACTTACTAATTACTCTTTATTTTCACATTATCACACCTTCACATGTGCACATGTGCATATTTCACTTATTTATGACTTCACGACTTCATGATTATCACTCTTGATGGAGTCATGCTTTACGATCATCATGACCTCTATCTTTATGAGTCATGATCATAGATAAACCACACCTAATACTTGAGGCATCAGGCTATGTCTTCCATTCTACCACAACTATGCTTCTCATTCATATTAGATCCATATCTTAGATGTATGTTTATACTTCTCTTCCATTCTTACTTATTAGATATGCATTGTAATATCATGGACAACACAGGATATCTCTAGATAAGGTGTCTATAGGTACAAATAGTAGTAGAGTATATATACAACCCATGTAGAGCTAGAAGACTCTAACCAAGTCTTCCTGGAGTTCTCCCCTCTATAAGCAGTACCCAGTCTGCTAGACCTCTAGTTCCCCTTGCCTAGGGTTATCACTACTATGGCAGAAGTTGCCTATGCATAAGAACATGCATATAAGAAGATCTGGACCACAGAAGGCTATACCCCTGTAGGCAGTCCATATATGAAGATATACAAGAATGTTGCACCTCTAAGTGAGTGCCTCCCTTGTAAGAAGATACAACATGTTGTACAAAGGCTATACACATGTTAAGACCAAGGACCATAGTGGCTGTGCCATTATAGGAAGTCCATACAAGATATACAGGACTACTGTAGATGTTACAGTATTATGTTCCTGGAGTTTCCCCTATTAACAATAAGACTATTATCTTCACTCCTTCACTTGTGTTCCTAGTCTATAAGCAAGACTAGTCAAAGACTGCCTTGATAAAGGATATCACAAGAGTAACAAGACACTTCTCTTGGGCAACTGCTATTGCCTCTTGACAGCTATGCCCCAGGAATTTAGGGTTGTTTCAGAAAATGTATGGAGAAACTACCCATGTCACAACAATAAAGGAATGGTACAAAAAGATCCAAGAGTACCAGACCTTCTTTAAGGAAGCCAAAGAAATAATTGGCCCTTGAAAAAGATCATCTACTTCCTTCACATACAAATTCTATTCCCATCCTGAGAAAGACCTCAATGTGATGGACATTGATGTCAATGCCATCCATTATCCACTGAAACTTACTCCTGAAAAATGAAAACACCTCAGAAAGATTAGAGCATGTTTCAAGTGCCATTGCAAAGACCATTCTACTTATGATTGTTGAGCAAAATTTGAATCTTTCCCTGCTTTCTCATTGTCCTCCAATTCAAAACCTATAGAAAAGAAAGTCCACAAAGAAAAGATATCTGTGGACCTTCCTAAATTAGAAAAAGTTGAAAATGACTCAGACTCTGAAGATGAAAAAGATGTCCAAAGAGTCATGTTTAAAAAGAATTTTTGAAAGAAAGGACAGCCTCGATGTCTGTACCTTCCTCATGTAAAGTAGCCACTATATAAGTATTAACCCATAACATGATGATTCCAATTCAACTCATTGTCCCCTTGCATATGCTTAAAGATGTTGAAATCTGCATCCTCATAGATAGTAGGGCTCAAATGAACTGCAACTGGAACTTTGTTCATAAACACTAACTCTCCACATCTCATCTCAAACATCAAATCTGTGTTCATAATGTGGATAACTCCATCAATTCCAAAGGTCTGATCAAATTCACCACCACTCTCTTTATTAACATTCAGGACATTGTTCAAGAAATGCTCTTTTATGTAATGGACTGTGGTGATGACAATGTCCTTCTTGGACTTCTATGGCTCAAATGAGCAAATCCCATTGTTGACTGGACTACCTGGTCACTTTCTCTTGATGAATCAAAGGATGAATCAAAGGTCCTTTTTGCTCAATATCAATCCATGTATGAAGCAAATGAATATAAGTTTGCAAAGAAGCTTCCTTCTTCAATCTGTAAAATGGTCAAATCAGAATCCACTCCTGCTCTCTTTGAATATATGGAATACAAAACCCAAGAGGAATTCATAAACTGTGCTCTCCTCACTCAAGCAATAAAAAATAAATAAAAATAAAAATCAGAAAAACATTACTTTTTGATTTCATTCATTGAACCCAAAAATGTGGAAGCAAATACCTATCCCCAAGAGCAATCCACAAAATCACCCATGCTACCAAACTTACAGTGAAAGCTGAAAAGCTCAAACTAAAGAAAACTCTCCCTGCTGAATATCAAGAATTTGTCAAGGTCTTCACTGAATCTGAAGTGGGCGAACTACCCCCCTCATGTCCTTATGACTATGAAATAAACTTCAAAGACTCCTTTATATCTAAAATTGGCAAACTCTACCCTTTATCTCCTGAAGAATGTGAAGCAACAGAAATATTCATCAAAGAAAACCTTCATGTAGGAAAGATCCACCCTTTGAACTCCCCCCAAGCATCTCTGTTCTTCTTTGTCAAAAAAAAAGATAGAAAACTCTGTTCTTGTCAAGATTATCACTACCTAAATGAACATATGGTATGTGATGCCTACCCACTTCCCCTCATTGGTGACCTCCTTGATAAACTCAAAGATGCCAATGTCTTCACCAAGTTTGACATACATTGAGGATATAATAACATACACATCAAGGATGGGCATCAATGGAAAGGAGCATTTCTGATCCACAAAGGATTATTTGAACCCATAGTCATGTTCTTCAGCATGACTAACTCTTCTGCCATATTTCAACAATTCATGAATGACTTGTTTAGAGATATGATCACTGAAGGATGGCTTGTCATTTATATGGACGACCTCCTTATTTTCTCAGATAACAATGAAATCCATATGGAATGAACTCACTATGTCTTGCAATGAATGCAAGAACTTAGGTCCTGAATGGACTGCGAAATGTCAAGTTGACTTTTCGTTTCGCTGATCATGTGTGCCTCAACTCCTATCCAGCAGTACCTGGATCAGCTGAGGGTTACCTGTGACTCAATGTATATCTTTGTAACTAGCTCATATGTCTGATACTTCATCTTCTGACAGTCATTCATTGCGCTCCCAAGGTCCTGTTGTCAACCCTCTTGAGATCATAGGCACTCGTGGTTAGAAAGTTCATAAGCAGGCAGCTCAATGGACAGATGAAGAAACGACTATGCTACTTGAGTTTCTCACCACAGAAATACTCAAGAGAGATGGTGGTATTCCAAAGAAGCTGACATGGACAGCAGCCACATCATTATTGAGAACAAAGTTCCAGATATTCAAGGGGGGTGCAAAAGACGTTGATGCATGTGAATGTAGATTTGGGCTGGTGAGTTTTCTTTATTATCAGATTGATCCATCACTGATTATCTACCAGATGAAGAGGCAGTACGAAGCAGTTGTTGAACTCAGGTTTTACATACAGTGACAATGATGGCACAAATATTTCACTCAAGCAAAGTGACATATGGAATAGATATGTCAAGGTGCATTGTCTGATTCTGAACAAAATGACTCTCTAATACATATGCTGTCCAAAGTCTCACCTAGCTATAAAGCCCTTTAGGAACAAAGGGTTTCTACATTTCGATCTTGTCACTCCACTGATCCCTAATAAGAGCAGGAGGATCTATGTGTATCATTCCACTGCCACACAGAGTGAGGACTGGACTCTTGAAGACAATGCCTACCTTTGTTAAGCCTAATGCTACTACACCTTGTGTGAAACATGAGATGGAGAGTTCTTGATGTTAGACCTAATCATTGACTCAAGGGAGATTCTACCAAAGGGAGGAGCTCACGAAGAGTCACAACATCCTTTGATAGAACTTAAGTTGTGCTAGGCAGAAAACATGAATAGATTTAAAGTAAGGAATTATTACATGGCACTATCCTACAGTTTAAGTAGTGATAGACAATTCTCTTTAGGGCTGGCCCAATTAAGTATAAAAGGAAATGTTGCTGCGGATGTGTAATCTGCAGTAGAAGTTGATAGAAAGTGACAGAAAATGGAGGGAATAGTAAGGACTACGAGATCAAGATGAGAGACTTGATCGAGGAGAGAATGTTCAGAATGGAATGATACACACCTTTCAAGAACTGGTCTGCAGGGGAACAAGGTAAGGAGAAGGTGAAACGACTAACAAGAAGTGAAGATATGTAACGTGGACAATGCCAAAGAGGACAGTGGGTTGTTCGAAGGAAAGAAGTACCAAGGACACATAGAGAAAGATAATTGTAACAACCTTACTCCTATTGGAGATGCTAGCAGTAGCTCACATGGTGACCGTTCCCCCGGCTTGGCAGCTGGTACTGCCAACTCTCGAATTCAGCCAGCTCTCAGTCTACACCACCTGACTACTGCTGCTGAAGAGATCTCCCAGGTCGGTATGCAGTTGGGTGTCTTTCCAGATCCTCCTTCAATCATACCATTGGATATCAGTGCAAATGTAATGCCACCTCCCAGCCACCCCTCATTTCAGTCTTCCCTCTCAATTGCTGGTCGCTCTCTGAACACAATGTCTCTACCTGATTTCCTTTCTCCATCCCCAGCACCCTTCACCCCCCCTCTGAATAGCAGTAGCAGCAGGAAGAGGAAATCCATCTTCTCAGTTGTTTCTGAGCATAGTTCATGCAAGCAATCCCACTCAGTATCAGTGACGGCACAAGTGCAACAGCAGGGTGGGTCTGCCATGCAAGAAATAACATCTGTGATTAAAGATCTTGTCTGCATAATGGGACCGTCATCCAATCCTCTCAACAACACAATAGGGATCATCCGTGAACACAGAAAACTTACATCAGAACAGTGACTCGACATCAGCAATTTCCTTGCACACAAGTGGAACTGCAATCAAACTGTTATATTCATTGGTTTGGATGAGGAGGACCAGAAGGGGTGGCTACAATGTAGGTTGTCTGAGATTGTGAGGGCTTGTGAGCATAAGAAACCATACTGATCTGTTTGTATGCTGTATCATACTACTTTTTTTTAAATCCAACACAATGTTTTTTCAATCTGGTATGATGTTTTTTCAATTTGGTGTAATGTTTTTTCAATCCAGTGTAATGTTTTTTTGATCCAACATGATATTTTTTCAATCCAATGCAATGTTTTTTCAATCCAATGTGATGTCTTTTCAATCCAATGCAATGCTTGATAGATTCAATGCACTACAGGCCACGATGTAACAACTCCTGCTGATAGTTCTCCTATATTTCCTGTGTGATCCTGTCACACCATGTGTCTGCTTGCCTCCATTCAACCTCATCCACAGGTCCATCACCAAGAACACTGCTGTCCCTGTCCTCTTCAACAATATGACCAATGCTGGTGAGCTCTGGATTGAAAAAGTCTTCAGGATCATGCCAGTGAATGAAATTGTGTATTGCACAAAGTACAATGGGAATGCGGGCCTGGATGTGCATATTGTACTCAAGGGGAAATTGGAGGATGTGAAACTAACGCTTTAAAACACCAAAGATATGCTCAATGATGTTCCGGAGTGCAGCATGTGATAGGTTAAATAGCTCTTCTTGGTTTCATGGTCTGTTATAAGCGATGAATACATGGTATTAGTATAGATGTTGTT
>JBBPTP010000023.1:0-29661 GCA_038094195.1 Pulveroboletus aff. carminiporus | reverse complement strand
TCTACGAGTCTAGTGTCGAGAGCATGGATGATAACGGGTTCGGAGACCAAGGAACGGTGAGTGTTGTCTTCAGAGGTGTCAACTTCAGAGTTTCGGGATAGAGCATCAGCCGGACCCATTTGGGTTTCTGGAGTAACTTTCCAGAGAATGTCAAAGTCCTGGAGGAAAAGACCCCAATGCGCTTGACGATGAGAGAGTTTTCAAGGGTCCTTTAGGTAGGAAAGGTTTTTATGGTCGGTGATGATGGTAACCGGGTAATTGGTGCCAAGAAGGTAATGTTTCCACTCCGTCAGCACAAGGATAACAGCAAGCAATTCACGATCATAGATGTTGTAGTTGCGCTCAGCTGGGATAAAGGTCTTGGAAAAGTATTGGCATGGGTGGAGGTCTCCATTGCCATTGGTTTGCATCAAGACTGCTCCTGCCGCAATTAGGGAAGTGTCAGTCATGATGGTGAATGGCTTGGTCAGGTCAGGTATATGGAGAACAGGGGTGGAAGAGAAGATGTCGATCAGCCAATCGAAAGCATGTTGTTGGAGTTGGGTCCAGTCCCAGGGTTGATTCTTTCAGGTGAGCAGGTTTAAGGAGGCGACGATGTTGGAGAAGTTTGAAATGAACTTTCAATAGAAATTTGCGAATCCCATGAACGAACGGACTCCTTTAACCATGGTCAGGGGTTTCCAGGAGCTAATGGCCGAGAGTTTTACAGGGTCCATTTTGGCTAGGCTGTTGCCCACGATAATACCTAAGAAATTGATTTGTGAGACATCAAACTCGCATTTGGCCAATTTCAGAGATAGGTGGTGTTCTTTCAGCCGTTGCAGTACACAGCATGTTCTTTCGTGGTGTAGATTAATGTCGTCCTTAGTGCAAATACCCATATCGTCCATGTAGATTTTAAGCCACCGTTCGGCAATCATGTCAGCGAAGATGTGATTCATAAAGGTTTGAAAGGTGGATGGAGCATTGCTGTGACCGAAGAAGAGTACTGTTGGTTCGAATAGGCCGAAAGGAGTGATGAAGGCCATTTTTCATTGGTCTTCTTCCCGAATACGGATGTTGTTATATCCCCACCTTATGTCAAACTTGGTGAAGATATTTGCGTCCTTCATGTCGTCAATGAGTTCCGAAATTAAAGGGAGTGGATAGGCATTGCGAATGGTGTGGGCATTCAGATACCAGTAGTCTTGGCAAGGTCGCAGTGAACCATCCTTTTTAGGTACAAAGAAGAAGGGAGCTGCTTGGGGTGACGTAGATGGTACTATCCGTCCAGATTTAAGGTGTTCTTTGATGAAGTCCTGACAGGCTTCACACTCTTTGGGGTTGAGATAGTACGTTTTGCCAATTTTCGGAACAAAAGAGGGTTTAAGGTTGACAACATGATCGTATGGTCGGTGTTCGGGAAGTTTGTCGAACGTCTGTTCTGCAAAGACATCTTTAAAATCTTTGCACCAAGTGGGTATTACTGTTTGGACTTTCTCCTGTTGTTGTTCCAGTTCCATGGACAGAGTGATTCTGCTGATGTCAGCCCATCCCAGTTCTTTCCTGGGGAGGTACTCACGAAGAGACACAATGTCCCAGGGAGAACCAGATAGGTCGATGTTTCGAATGTCTTCTTTATCATTCCTTTCTAGGGAGACTTCGTCTCTGGTCCAATCAATTCTTGGGTTCCATTTTCTTAACCAGGGCATTCCTAAGATAATTTGGGGAGTCTTGAGCTGGGTAATCATTAACCCAATGCGTTCACGATGGTCATTGATGGTTAGATCCATCCGGGCTTCATGTTTGATGATGCCTCCTTTATTGCCAGTTCCATCGACATTGAGGGCAGTCAGAGGTTGTTGCAAGGGTACTCAGGGAAACCAATGTCGCTTGACAAGGTTTGAATCAATAAAGTTTCCAGTTGCTCCAGAGTCGATAAGGGCTACGGTGTCGACGATTTCTTTTCCAGTATGTAGTTGGACGGGGATTCGCAAGGTCCTCTTATTTGTCATGGCTACGAATACATGGTTTAGGCTATGAGAAGGAGACATCGAGCATCCTTCTCTATTCAAAAATCTGAGGGTGTTGACTCGGTTTCTTCGTCGAAGCAGATTTGCAGGGTCTGTAGGATCTGCTTAGAGTCTTTCCCTTTTCCTTTAAGGGAGGCAAGGTATGAGTCGAGGGGATCAGTGGGTTTGGGCTGAGGGGTAACCATGGTGGTGGTTGATGGGGATGAGGTGGTCGAGGTTGCTTGTACTTGGGCAGTGGGTCTGGGGGAGAAGACAACTCTACAGTTCTGAGCTGAGTGTCCAACCTTTCGACACTTGAAGCATCAGTTCTCTCGGATGCAACGAGCTCATTCAGTAGGAGTGAGTTTCTTAAGACGGACCGCGTCTACATCCATGGCATTTGGGTCTTTGGTACGGGAGGAGGAGGGTGAGTTGTTCGAATAACGGACCCCTCTTTTGAGGTCCTTGATCTTCATCAGCTGCTGGTGGTAGGTCTTCACCTTTTCTATCCATTCCTGGATTGTGGTGGCTGGTTTTTCAGATCCAAGGATCATGATGGCGAGCTTCTGGTCGATTCCTGCTGAGAAATCGTCGATGAGGGCATTATCCTCGGTTACTCCAGCTTTGGCTGCCAGAGACTGGAACTCGGTGATAAATTCCTGGAAGCCGTCGTCCTTACCCATCTTGGTTTGGACGAGACGGTGAAGTTCCATTCAGGCCTTAGCTTTGGCATCGAACAGGAAGAAGGTAGACTGAAAGTCTTTGGCGAACTCGTCAAAGGTCTTTTTTGTGGGGTCAATAGAGGCATCTCCCATCTTGTCATACCACATTTCGGAAAATTGGATATCTCTGCCTTTACTCATTTTGTTAAGACAGGTCAAGATCTTGGTGCCATCATCAGAATAGATGGTCGGGTTAACTGAGAAGTAGGCGTTCATCGCCTTGATCCATCGAGTGGATTCATCAGATTCACCCGAGAAGTCTGCTGGAAGGGCAGCTTTAACTTCTGATCGCATGGTGAACATGATGCTCGGGGGTGGACTAGGGGATGTACTAGGTGGTGGTGGGCTAGGTGGTGGACTGGTGAAGATGGGACTGGGTGACCTTCGTGTGGTGATCTGAGGTGCCGCAATCTGGAGCAGGGCTAGGGATGCAGCGATCTGGGGTAGGGGTTGTGGTGCTAAGATTCGAGGTGTGCTGCGACTTGACAATGACTGGGTTACTGAGTATATACCTGGCTGATAGGTACGTCTGATTCTAGGGAATAAAGCTGGGTTGCTGGACTGAGTGGACGACGAAGCGATTCGTCGACTAAGTGGTGACTGGGTTTCAGGGGAGTCTTCCTCTTCACTGAGAGGTGGTCTTATGGTGCTGGGTGCTATGGTGACAAGGGGGTAGTCCTACTCCGATGATAGGAGGGACGAGGGTGACTTTGAATCTTTTGTTAGACCTAACGCTACGATGCCAAGTGTGGAAAACGAGGCAGCATGTGTTGAAGCGAGATACTAACAGACTCGAGGAGATCTGACTAGGGAAGAAGCTCATGAAGAGTCGCAATGTCCCTTGTCAAATAATATGCTAGGCAGAATGCACAATAGATTCAAAGTAAGGAAAACATGAGTAGACGCTATCCTATGATTTAAATAGTGATAGCTAGATGACAATAGGGCCAGCTCAAGAAGACGAGAATAGTAAGTGATGCTGCGGATGAGTAATCTGCAGTAGAACATTATAGAACAACAAAGAACTAGATGGATAAATGGAACTACGAGACCGAGATAAGAGACTTGGCCAAGGAGTGATTGTTCATGACAAAAAGGGAATCAACTAACCTCCAGGGACTGATCAAAGAAAGACAAGGTGAGGACGGGACGAAACGATCAAGAGTAAGTGTTGGTGAGATATGTGGGTAATACCAAAAAGGGCGGTGGGTTGAGCGAAAGAAAGAAGTAATATAGACGCAGAGAGGAAGAAGATTGTAACAGCAAGTCTGTGACACTCTGGCTCCTGACTTCTTGAGGTGCAGGTGGCTCAGAGTCTCTGCTGGCTGCTACTACTAAGGTCTGCTCTGCTACTATGTGCGAGACAGCATACAAAAAGTGAGAAGGCCCCTGTTGGGCACTGGCAGCTGGGAAGGGAGAGAGGGAGTGGTGAGCATTGAAAACCACTAACTCAATATGAGCGTGGCTTCGTTTTCGTAGATCGTGGCACCCACTTGCAACATTTGCTTGTAGGTGGAGTGGTAAGGTGAGATGCAAGAAGTCAGATCCTAATGAAACAACCCTAATAGCACTAGGTCTTCAGGTTACCACTAGGAAGTGTAGACTTAAGAGAGTCAAGAAGTGAAGGAGAAAACCCAAGAGGATCTGACTGAGGATCCTTTGGTCATCAATTCAGATCCTTATATACTCTAGTACATGTTTGTATATATTTGGTCTGTTATTCAAATAAAGGAGTGAACAGCCATAAGGCTGTTGAAGTGGAAATAAAAGACATGAAATATGTGGCATATCAAATGAAAGAGAAGCATGATGCATAGCCATAGGGTAAAGGGTAGCAGTAATAAAATGCATGAGGTATGAAATGAAAGTGTACAAATAAGGTTAAGTTCTGTCCAATTAAAGTTTCATTAGTTCAAAAACGTAAAGTCATAAATTACACAATGTCAAGCATCATGCTGTCATGAAATCATGAAATGTTTAGCATGGTTTAGGACAGGGTTGGTTCAGACTTAGTGGTAGAAAGAGTAAGGGTTTCATGACATCGTAACTTTGAGGTAATTGATTTGAGCTGCAAGCCTAACGACAAGCATTAGACTTGAGTGACTAGTTTAACTTCATTGCAGAGGAGCTTTAATCGGGATTTGAATAAATTACGATGTTGCAAAAAGAACATTTGTAACACTTATGGCTGTTTACACCCTTATTTGGATAATAGACCAAATATGAACAAACATATAGTAGAATATATAAGGATTCAAATTGATGACCAAGGGATCCTCAGTCAGATTCTCTTAGGTTTTCCCCTCATTTGCTCATCTCTTAAGTCTATGCTGTCTAGTGGTAACCTGAAAGCTCTAGTAGCAATTAGAGTTGTTTCAAAGAGGATCTGACTGAGGATCTCTTGGTCATCAATTCGGGTCCTTATATATCTAAGTATATATTTGTCCCTATTTGGTCTATTATCCAAATATAGTTCTGAACAGCCATAAGGCTGTGAAGTGAAGATTAATAACATGAGGTTTAATCAATCAAAATGGAAGGGAAGCATAGCAATGCATAGCCATAGGGTAAAGGGTGATGGTAATGAAATGTATGAGGTATAGAAATGGAAGCATACAAATAAAGTTAGGTTCTGTCATGTAAAGTTCAATATATCTAAATGTGTAATGTCATGAGTTGCAAGGTGTCAAGCACCATGCTGTTGTAATGTCGTGAAGAGTCAATAGAGTTTAGGGTAGGTATGATTCAGACTTAGTGGATATGAGGATGAATGAAACAGAGCTTGAGGTAATTGATTTGAGCAGCAAGTCTAGTGACAAGTGTTAGACCTGTATGGCATAGTTTAACCTCATTGCAGAGGAGCTTTAATCAGAGTTTGAATAAAATATCGATGTTGCAAAAGAGCATTTGTAACAATATGTCATTACAGTAGTTTTCATACTTTCTATTTCATGATCAGAACCTGACTGATATCCAATGCATAATCACAATGGCTGAACATCACATTATATGGATCTCTAATACAAATACAACAGGGGACTGATAGCCTAGTGGTTTTTATGTGCAACCACTACAATGATTAGGTAAAATGCCAAAGTTCTTGGTTTGAATCCCTGCCAGTACTGATTAATTACAAGTAAGGTAAGTTCTAAGATTACTACAATATGTACAATAAAAATACTTGGTATGGATTACAAGCTGAAATGACTACTATGAAACCAGCTAATAACTACTACATAGATGACAATATGATAAGTGATAGATGTGATAAGATATAATAAAAGGATGGTAAGATAAATGATAATAATAATGAATAATTGTGATAGTGGTGGGTGAAAATTATAACATAATAACAGGATATGGAATTATAAGGTACACAAATATTTTGATTGGTATCACATGAGTGCATATCTAATTACATTTGATTATGTTGCTTGTCACTTATTATGACCACTTTTGATGAAAGAGTCCAAGTTGCAATAGCAATTGCTATGGGCATTGTAACCATTATTAATTCATTGTGTTCCTTATTACAATTACCATTCCCATCACAACTCTTTACTTGTAACCTCATGTAATGCTCATGTGCTATTAGGATCTTGTAATCAGCTTAGAATGCAAAAATAAAATCTCTGACATTGTATAACACTTCACAAAAGTTAATTACTTTAGATAAACTTTTGTAGCAGTTGAAAATATTATCTTTATAATCATTAGCAAAATATTATATTTCCTGTCTTATTATGTGATCCTATAAATTTTCTTGTCCATTCAGAAGCAAATTATATAATAAAATATTATACATTTATATTCTAAGATATCTTTAGATGCCCTTAAAATGTTGAAAATCCTGGTGTGTTATAGTCTCAACATTTCTACACTCAGATGCACCTGGGTCCTGGCCCGGCTCTCTCCGAGGCGCGACTTTCCACAGACCTAGTGTGTTATAGGATCTTATACTGGCTAACATTTGCCTATGCATGATAGTGAGGGTCCGGACCACCAAGCGGCTAAGACAACCCACGCTTGGCGTCGGCGTGCCGTACTGAGAGACGAACGTGGCGTTCCACTCAATTTGACCCTCATCGGCCATGATGGAACCCTGCGCTCAAAATGGTTCTTCATCTCAATTTATGCCGTCGTCACTAGGTGAGCCGCCTTAGGGCTCATCATTTAACACGGCCGTGGTGCGGTGGCACTAGCTGCAGCTGCCGTTAGTTGCCAGACGCGACACCTCACAAGATGTCTCGCCGCAAGTAGGTTGTATTCAATGGTGATTGTCTTACCAAGGCACTGATATGCCACTGGTTCTGCATCATGAATGTGTGCGATCTCTCTAGATCTCCGTGGAAAAGAATGGAGCTGAGCACTCTCCGCCATGTTCAGTGCCACGCTTGTTGCTTAGAACTGAAATAAACGGTGCAATATACCTAGCCATCGATGCCCGTATGTTTCATGACACACTTAATTTTTTCACCCCTGGACTCTTTGATGTGACGGAATAGTAGGTAGGTACGCCCGACCTTCGCGCACCTGCGTGCGTACCGGGTAGATGGGCTGTGTGTAGAAGGCTGCAGAATGGGGAAAGGGACCCTCCTCAAGGTATAAAATGGCCCACCGTCAAATAGCTCACCATTAGCGAGAAGCATCCCGTCGTCTGTAAACAACTCAACCCACCCACTTTACCACTAAAAGATGTACCCCCGCTTCTCTGCCCTTCTCCCCTTCGCCGCTCTGGTTGCAATGGGTGCCGCCGCACCCAGCGCGCTCCAAGCTCGTGACTCTTCCCAATGCGACACTGGCTCAATGCAGTGTTGTGTCAGCACCCAAACTGTGAAATTACCCTGTTCCTCACACTTTCCCCCTCGGTGCTAATCATTAATCACGCTGCAGTCGACCCCCACAACAATCGACTATCTCAGTGGACTGCTTGGAATTGCCCTTCCCAACATTGACGGTCTCCTTGGGCTCGGCTGCGACCCCATCACTGCCATCGGTACGGGAAGTGGCGCTGACTGCACCCAGCAGCCTGTATGTTGCACTAACAACAGCTTCGTAAGTTGACTCCTCTTTTCTGACACACGAGTGAGGGCGGGCATTGCTGATCATTCTCCTCCGTAACATAGAACGGGCTGATCAACCTCGGCTGCTCTCCCATCAACATTAACCTGTAAATTGCTGAAAGACGTGCCGTTCCTTAGCCCCCTCATGGCGGCCCCAAAAATATTTTCCTTCTCTCTTAGTTCGACTCGTAGGGTTGATAATATTTCATACGCAAAGGGATTGTTGTTCGGGTGAATAGATTATCTTCCGATGTTAGAATGCTTGACGGAATAAAATTCCAGTAATGAGAGAAACTGAACCCTGTGCAATATAATGATGGAAAGTATGAGCGAGCGAAATATCGGGTGCATAGATCCGAGACGACCGGAAAATGAAGCAGCATACTCCCCACCAGGAGTGGCAAATTGTTTCATCGACGGAAACAATTCGAATGTCAAGCTTTCAAAGCTCGGACGCGACACGATGGCAGGCACATCAATCGAGCCGCATTGTGATCGGATATTGACAGCAAATAACGATCCCGGATCAGAAGCAGCGCGCTCCGTGTGACGCAACTGCCTCACTCGTCGTGATACAATCATTACAGTACGTACGATCCTTACTTTCGCATACATACCGCCACCTACTATCACGAATAACCGCCGCCTTTTCGTCACGCCTAGCTGGCTAGTTGCGTTCTAGGCACCCAACTTTTCAACACACGGTCCGTACTCCAGCTGACTCGGAAGAGACGGTCGAGTGTGTGGCCACCGACGGAATTGGCTTTGTGCTGCTGAAACGCTTCCCCTCGATGAACGAGACTCGGGAAGCCCTGAAAAGTTCATTCCGCTCTATGGCCACTAAAAATCGAGGAGTTGCGGCACGGTCGCACCAGTTCCTCTAACGTGAATGTAGACTTCCGGGTCCAGATGCTACAAAACGCCGAAGTCACGTTCCTGGGTCGGTGAAGTCCTTGACCGAATGCCACGGGTGAGTAACTTGGCACCTAGAAAGCACTAATGGAGCGCAAAAACATTTGTTATGACCCTGTCGCTCGGGACTCTGTTGAACTTGGGGCTCTCGGTCCCGCCAAATTCCGTTCCGGTACCGAATCAGTTCGAACTCACGTGATCACACCGATCGAACTTTTATCACCAGACCATAAACTAAAGTCTCCGAAAGGGTCGTCTCATCCCCAATAAGAGTTATGTCGGTTGAACTTATGGGCTTCCTTGGGATCTGTTGGTCGGCATGTCGCGGCCATGTCATCGAATTCAGCATGCGGTCAGTGATGGCCAGACCCAGCCACTGATGTCACTAGTTCTACGCGATGGACCGTCGTTCACTGCATGGAAGAGAGGATCAAGTTCTACCTCACTTCTCGGCGTATTCAATCCGTTTCATTAGTCCGAAATCCAACGGGCGGTAATTATGTGTCATGGTCAAACAGAAACGACGAACGTAAATTTCATGACATACCTCAATTTCCCCTGGGGGGGCCTGCTTACTTCGTTGTGACGGAATAGTAGCTAGGTACGCCCGACCTCTTCGCACCGCGTGCGCACTGGGCGGATGGTCGGTGTGATGCGGGAGGGGAGAAGGGACCCTCCTCGCCGTATAAAAAGGCAAGTCGCACAACGGTCCACCATCACCAAAAAACATCTCATCACCTCACCGATTCTACCATTAAAAGGATGTTCGCCCGCTTCTCTACCCTCCTCCCCGTCGCTGCCCTTGTTGCAGTTGTCACTGCTGCGCCCAACGCGCTCGAAGCCCGTGGCGGCACCTCCTCCTCGTGCGACACTGGCTCGATGCAGTGCTGCACCAGCACCCAGACTGTGAGATTTCACCACTCCTCACTGCTTCTCCCTTTGTTCTAACCACAGCTTACGCTGCAGTCGAACCCCACGACCATCACTGAGCTCAGTGGACTGCTCGGGCTTGCCCTTCCCAACATTGATGGTCTCATTGGACTTGGCTGCACTCCCATCACGGTCATCGGCACGGGAAGCGGTGCTGACTGCACCCAGCAGCCTGTCTGCTGCACTAACAACAACTTTGTAAGTTTCCTCTAAATCCACGAGCAAGGCCCAGCGATGCTCATCATTCTCCTCCACAACACAGAACGGGTTGGTCAACCTCGGCTGCTCTCCCTTGAACCTCAACCTGTAAACAGCTGAAAGATGACTCGGAGATAGTGCACAGGTCGTTTCTGCGGTTCTCCAAATGTCGTCTTTCTTCGTTGGTCTAGGGCTTACGGTATTGCGTGTGTAATGGGCTCGTGATCTAATGAATAGACTGGTCCTCAGTGTTAGACATTTTTACAATAAAAGCGAGCGAACCTCGTCGAGAAAAACTCAACTCACGCATCTTCTCCAGACCGACCACAGCGTAGCGAGTTGTCCCTTGAGTGAATTACGTGCAACCATCGCAAATGGGAAGAGGGCACCTACTCCCGCGTCGAGTGCAGATCGTCGCAGTTCCAAAGACGAGACGAAACAAAATTAAACGTCGTAATTCAATCGTAATGCACGATCATGATCAACGCACCGATCGAGTCATGGCATCAGATGTTGACGCCAAGCGTTAGTTCGGCTAGCCAAATTCGTGCTTCGGACGACAGACAAGCAGCGTACTTCATGGAATCCATCCCAGTCTACCGTTTCTATTGTTTCTAATTACCGTGCTCACAGTCAGAGGCATGCCAGGTCGGGTGACGCTATCGATGGTGCTCTGTTCTGTTCGGATAAACGAACGGCGAGAGGAAAAACCCGAGCACAACTATCAAACCCTGGCATGGACTGACCGCCTTGAGAGGCTAGTCCAGGGAGGTTTGCGCTGTTACACCGGTCGCTCTTAGCGCGTTACGCTAATGCCGTTTGGCCAACCTGAGATGGGCTTCTGTAAGAAAAAGACTTTCAGCGTTGTTTCCATGATGGCCCTCGGACGGGGATCACCGGATCCGGCAACACAGAAAGCGTCAATGTCCAGATGTTTCTTTCCAGTCTGGTGAGAGTTGATATATGATATTTCTGAATTCACAGCGTTCGCACTAGTACCATAATTCATTGTTGAGGTCTTGAGGTATGTATACCCCTTCCGCTGGTGTTGGCCACACTGTCCACACAGTGATGACCTCAAGGCCCTATGGCACCTGTACAGGTCTATGTGCACCAACTTCCCCGAAATGAACGTGGTGTTGGGCTTCACATGGCCGATCGTTAAGCGGTCCACAAAACAAAGAACCCCAACTGTCGTTTTCACCTCAGTTTATGCACGCGCCCGCCGTCCTAAGATCGATCACCGGCACGTCCGCTGTCCGAGCCGACGGGCGCTGATATGTAACGACTTCTACGTCACGGGCGACTGTTTCATTGGGTATTCTCCATGAGCCCCTGCGGAAAAAATGGTGTCATGTACTCTCCTCAGGTTTTCGCTGGTCCGAAAACCAGTCGGAGCGGTGATTGTATGTCATGATCAATTAGCAATGATGCTCACAAGTTTCAAGACACTTGGTTCTTTTGCTCCTTGTGACCTCACTGTGATGGAATGTCAGGTAGGTACGCCCGACCTCATCGCGCCAGCATGCCCGCTGCGGAGAACGGGCTAAGCGTACAGGGGGAGACTCGAGGACAAGAATGTCCTCCCCGTCGTATAAAAAGGCCAGTCAGAAAACGTCTGACCGCCAGCAAAAAAGCATCCAGTCGCTTCTTGAGCAACCCAACCCACTCACTCTACCACTCATAACATGTACGCTCGCTTCTCTTCCCTCCTCGCCCTCGCTGCAGTCGCTGCTGCTGCCCCCAACGCACTCAAAGTTCGCAACGATGCTTCCTCCCAGTGCGACACTGGTTCATTACAGTGCTGCAGCAGCACTCAGACCGTGAGGCTTTCCTATTCCGCACTGTTTGACCGTTCGCACTGACGATGGACCATGCTGTAGTCGAACCCCACCACGCTCTCTGAGCTCGGTGGACTACTCGGTCTTGCCCTTCCCAGTATCGACGGTCTCATTGGCCTCGGCTGCACCCCGATCACTGTCATCGGTACTGGTAGTGGCGCTGACTGCACCCAACAGCCCGTCTGTTGCACTGACAACAACTTTGTAAGTTCATCTTTCCAGAGTGGGCGAGCTGTATTGATCATGCTCCTTCACAACACAGAACGGGTTGGTTAACCTTGGCTGCACCCCCGTCAACCTCAACGCGTAAATGGCTGAGAGACGTGACGGTATCCCAGTCGTCATTGTGGCTGTTGAGATGATCCCTCCTTTGTTGGTGTTGGTAGAACGAATAGACAATCCTTTGTTAGAAATTGCGTGAACAAACGGGAAAGTCGTGACAGTAACTCGAACATGTAGTCATAACTATCCCTTGCCCCCACTCTCAAATTGGCAGTCATAAATGTTACAGTGCTGAATCTCAGGACCCTCAGTGATGCACAGGTTCGACCCAAGATGTATCTAATTAGGAGGCATTTGCGCTGAGCTGTATATATAGACTATAACCATAGTAATTAGTATGTGGAAAGGGATGATACGGTGTTATGAGACATACCACGCAGAACACAAGGAACGTCAGGTTGCAATCTGAGTGTTGGGGTTTGCTCACCTTGTGTGCTTTTGCAGCTGCGCTGACGGTCCGCTATGGCCAACGATCAGTGCGATCGGAAAGGACACCCGTGCTAGGCGCAGATCGCCCCGCCGACGGAAATAATTCATGTAACCCCGAAATGCACGATCATGACCATATCGATCGAACCACAAGTCAGGCAAGTGTTACCTCGAGTATTATTATGGACCGGCCAAGCATCACAAGTAACATTCCCTAGTAATGCATTCTGGTCTACTGATCCCATTCACCATACTCCCAGTTGAAGCAATCCTACCGTGACGTGAGTACAATCACCCGCATGGAAATAAGGTAACGCATACCACGCAATCTACTTCTTCCTTCGCCTCCGGCACCGGTAATTTCACCTTCTTGGTATCCTTGTCCTTGTCCTTGTCCTTGTCCCGGCTGCCCCACCAGGGCCAGCTCATATGCGAGATGCTCTTGTCGTCGTCTGGTGGAGGTTCGTCGGCCCACTCGAGCTCTTGAGCGAGCAACTGCTCTATGACTTCTCGTATCGAATGTGTTCGAATGTCTACCGTCCATTTGAGCTTGGTGACCGTATCGTACAGTGCGACCTTGCCGAGGTGACACCTGTAAAATAACGGTTGGTGTGGTGAATGGAAACCGTAGCCATTATCGACCACTTACCTTGTCTCCATCGCGTAGCCACCAATTGCACAACTGGATGTTACACCATTGCACACCCCCATAGCTATTGGGTCTGCCGTATGTATGACGTGGGTGATATGCTGAGTCGATGGCTTTGAAAAATGTTAGCGTTCCATCTACCAGGGAAACTGAGATCCAAACACACAGGAGAGGGGAGGTGTAACCGGGTAGCAGCCAGCTTCTCAGCCGGCGCTTCAAACGCCACGACTGGTGCGCCAAAAGAAACCCCAATGAGCGAGGATACAGAACCTCCCAACGAATGTCCTGTAAGTTCAATGAGTACTCGGTATGCTCGAAATGGAAACAAGGGCTAAAGCGCAGATGCGTACCAATTATCCAGATGTCAGAATTGGGGTACAAGTAAGTAAGATTATTATATAAATTCTGCAAGCCAAGTTGGTATCGGTAGCCCGCATCAACATAGGAGCTTGCTTACCACGCCAACTGAATAGTATAAGTCGTCGTCTTGAAGTGTGCTTTCTACGCATTCCTGGCTACATCTCCCTGAGCCCTTGTAACAACCACAAACGGTGCTCCACGTAGGACCCACGCGAGCGCAACAACAGGAAAAGAGCACATTATCGTTCAGCTTGTCCTTTCGTACCGTAGGGCCCCCGCCTCCAGTGATCCACCCAGCCGAGGTGCCTTTGAGGGAAAGGACCACTGTCGAATTATCTTCCGAAACAAAGACGTGACCACGAAGACCATCATCAGTGGGCTCCCATCCCACTGGAATAGTCTTTGCGAGTGATGAGAACGACTTGTAAAAAAGGATACGGAATAACTTGCCGTGTTGAACCCCTCGACGTTGTACCAACCCGCATCAGGACCTGCGTTGTAGGCATTGTTGGACATCTTTGCGAGAGAGAGTAGCGTTTCCCGGCCGGTCACATCCGGACCAAGCACCTCCTCTGGATACCATAGGCTACCATCGCTCTGTCCGTGGTACATGGAGCGAAAGCGGGCTTCATGGAAGGCGGCGTACGAAGATGGTCGGTGTGTGAGAAGGCGTGATGTGTCTACGTCGTAGGTGTATGGGTCTGCGGGGGTGCTCAGCGAATGCGATAGGAGCTGAGATGAACCGACGTCGGAGAAGATCACGCGCGATGTGTTCGTGACTCCATGCTGGTGTCGGAGGTGGAACGACAGCCGAGGTGTCCGTGCCTGCAGAGCGTCCTCTTGCCAGAACAGCGAAGCCAGTAAAAGGCGAAGTGTGACTGGGAACACGTCAAAAACCATGACCCTGTGTGTGAATACTATAACATGGGAAGGAAAGGTACACGGTCGTGGTCGTGGTCGTGGTCAACAAGTGAATACTCGATGCTCCCCAGAGTTGTGCTTGGTTACGTAATTATCCCCTCAGATCTGCTGGCATGGCCCAACCTGGCACACTCACACCGTCACTTGATCCAACACGAACTGGTATGGTTCTATTCACGCAGGTAGGAAAACCATTATTGCTTTGAATCCGAAAACACCCATTACGCATGCCATGAAAGCCATGGAGTCTGGCAGTGGTCGCTAGGTATGTATAAGTTTCACCCGCGCAAGACGACCATGGTTACGGAGGACCAGTAGTCCTACCCTTCTAATAACTAATTGACCGATTTCCTTCGCCATCGTGTTCACCGTCCAGTTCGCAACAATACCAGTTTAGCTTGCGAATGGCAAACAGCCTGAACTGAAATCGTCATATAACACGGTTTTCATTCTTGAGATGGCGTCTCTTCACTGCTGACGTCCGGTGCTGACTGACTAGGAGAATGATCCTACTCCTCTTTTTCTTGGCGCTGGTCGCCTGTCAGGCCTTTGCAGCCCCAGCTGATTCAAGCCGATCACAAACGACGCAAAACGCTACCGATGCTAGTCAGCCCACTCTGTATAATGACTCTTTGAGCATCCCTTCTATCACCGCTACTGTCGTCTCGAATTTGGTGTCAAATCCCGCTGACCCGACATCCTCACAGCTTACCCAGTCTAATGACTTATCGACCATCGCCCCAGCCACTTCGTTGTCTTTTATCTCGTCTTCTTCGTCTTCTCTGGGTTCGCGCTCATCCACAGCATCTATCCCAACTATCTTTGTAACCGACGTTGTCACCGATTTCGAGACGACTACTGTCGCTGCGACGCCATCTTCGGCCACCATCGTCACCGTGATCGTGACCGCAACTGCAACTACAGTCGTAACCGCAAACCCTTCTCCTTCCTGGGACAATCGCACCCTATGGGCTGCACCACCGCAGATGACTGACCTCTCTGCGTTCAACGTCACATCTTTTCCCAGCGGTCAACGAAATCTCCGCATCGTTGCCCAAATACCATCCCAGGCCATCGCTACTACCGCCAAGTTTCCTCAACCCCCCCTCGCACCACCCAATACCACCGTCGAACCCACGATCCTCCAGCTTGTCTACCCAGCCTACTCGGTCAACCCAGGTAATAAACCCGAAGGCGGCGCCGATTTCTATGCGACCCCCCTTAACCTAGCGGGCGCGCGCAACGTGACGTTGGCATACAGCGTCTTCTTCCCGGCCAATTTCGACTGGGTGAAGGGAGGAAAGTTACCAGGTCTATTCGGGGGACATACGGGGTGCTCGGGGGGTGCATCTGCCCGAGATTGTTTTAGCACGCGGTTGATGTGGCGTCCGCGAGGCGTTGGAGAGCTCTATCTGGTATGTACCCGGTTCGATTTTACTTTTTCCTCTGCCATTCTGATGGACTATGACCGTTGGTAGTACGCCCCCAAGGACAAACAATCCGAAGCAATGTGCGCGGACATGGGGTCTGTTTGCGATTCTACCTACGGATTCTCCATCGGCCGAGGCGCCTTCAACTTCGCTGCTGGTGACTGGACGCACCTTGAACAAAATGTCGTTCTCAACACACCAGGACAAAACGATGGTGTCTTCACGCTGCTCGTTGATGGTCGGCCGATGATCAACCGCACGGACATATTTTACAGAGATGTCGTTCGGTCGGATAAGAAGAACAAGTCAGCTCCAAAGACATTTGTCGTTTTCGATCCCCCGGCTACTGCTGCACTACGTGCGACTGCAGTCACGTCGGACGAGAACCAGGGTGTTCCGCAGCCTGCAGAGTTCCTTGGTCTTTTCTTCAGGTGGTGTACGGTCTGCAGTGATCGAATCATGCCATACTCACTTCCCTGAAGCACGTTCTTCGGGGGCCACGGGATGCAATACGCCACGCCAAAAGAGCAGTATACTTGGTTCAGAGACTTTATGATCATTCGCCACGACTAACTGCGCCACGCGATGTTCGATTTCAAGTGTGATGCGCTTTGGAATAATGACCACGTGACCTCTACCTATGCTCCTGATATTGCAGCACCACAACGAACGTGTTTGTGCGTATGTTTGGGAGGGTTCTTGCTAGTGATTATTCTTCAACTTATTCGTATTTGGATGCAACCTTCTTGGACCCCATACGTCGAAACGGGCCACCGTCTCAGTGAAATAGTACCTGGGACGGTGGTGGGATTGATCATAGGCTGGGTGCTGTTCGGATGTTCTTCTGCGTGGCATACTTTTCGGCCTAGAACATGTTGGTGGACTCCATGAGGGTCTCGAAGCTCCAAGGCTGTGACGATTATTGGCAGTAAGCAGTGCTTCTGCCGTTAATCGATGATCAGCCTTGCAAATGGCTCTCCAATAATCACCTGAAGCCAAGTGTGTTCCGCGACGGGAGAGCGCGGTCATCCGGCTTTCTGAGCTTCCGAACGCAATGTTGCCGTTATCACTTACTTGTTTTCCTCTTAGTGCAATACCAAGCTGTCCCATATGGTTGCTGTCAGGTGTGCCTTACTTTCTATCCGAGAACACGTTGGTGATACCGTGCAAACTGCTTTTGCTCAGGCTGCGAGGATTATAGGTAGTAAGTCACTTCTCTCTCGATCTCTGATCGTTGATCAACACGCATTCCGAAGAACTCGTTGATAATCGATAAGTGATCCTGTGAACCAATGTACGTCGGGATGGGAGAGCGCGGCTGCCCGATTCCCACACGTATGTACGTACTTTGAGTGAACAGGGTTGTCCGGCTTTCCGAACTTCTGAATACAATGTTGTCACTATCTCAACTTATCGCCCATCTGTCTCCCTCCTAGATCCGATGTCCAGCTCTCTTTAGAAGGTTTATTGTTGGGGTCGAACTTAGGGGTGGGTGTGGTCCGCTACGAACTAAGGCGGGCTAACATGTGCAGCCCAGGATTGGTGGTTTGGGTGGTATTTGAAATGCTGTCCATTGTTTGGGTGAGGTACGACCACTCACTTGTTGCCTATTTTAATATATCTTTTGTGCCAGGTGTGTTGCGCGGACGTAAAATTATGTATGATAACAGTAGGTCAACATCGGCGTTCCTGTGAACAGGGCATAGAATGGACTCAGGAACAGGGGGTAGTCATTTCCGAGAAAGCTCAACGTGCCCGGGTGTTCCATTGACTATTTTTGCTCCTATATCTGATTCCATGAAGGGGACTCAGACGTATAAAAGGCCATGCCCTGGTTCAAGGCCACCAGGCGACTAGTACCACCTCCGCAATCGACACCCGCTACCATCCAACCAATCATGTCCGACTTTGAGGGTTGGGAACCCAGAAACTTCACCCCTATTATTGGTCGCAAAAGCGCCAATAACGAAATCTTCGACCGTCTCCCTGTCCAAGAATTGGCGGATCAGCACCCTTACCAATGGTCGCTCTTTGTCCTCGGTTTCGCCCACATTAGTGGCACCCCAATTGCATTCCCTGGAATAGTCCACCCGCCATTGGATCCTGCCACTTCTCTAATGGAAATAGGGGGTATCCATGGTAAACCCTATCGCGAGTGGGCGGGCGATAAGAGAACCCCCGAAGAAGCTAGGGTCGATTTTAATTATCAAGACCCAAAGGATAGGAATACTTTCCCGCCTAGGTTTGGAGGTAGGCCGGCTCGGTTCTTTTCTCAGCTCCGCTTGACGCTTTGTCTTGCAGGCTATTGCCAGTACGTCGAACTGAATGGTAATTTTATATGCTTCCTCTAAGTTGTGTGCACGTAGCCATGCGGCGATCACCTTCGGCGTTTGGCACCGCCCGTATGTCATGCTCATCGAAGTATGTGCAGCGGTATAGTTGTGTTTTCCCCCTACCTAATGCCTTTCGTATAGCAAGCGATTGGAAGTTACGCGGAGAACGTTGCGGAGCAACTTAAAAATAGCAAACCTCATGAAGAAGGTAGACATTGGGTTGAAGCAGCCAGGCGCCTTCGATTCCCGTGCGTCATTGTTGTTCTATGGTTCAGAGACGTTTTCCTAAAACCGGACAGATACTGGGACTGGGCTGACCCTAATGTCAAGCCTGAGGAGCGTCTCCCTGATATCTTCTATAAAGATACATTGAAGATCAAGAGCATCGGCGATGGATACCTCGAAGTGCAGAACCCCCTGAAATCCTTCAACTTCCCTACAATCCTCGGGATTTCGAGAATATGCAGAGCGTAAGCGCTATCGGGAAATGATCCCCCGTTGTGGGGTGGCTGATCCTAGAATATACAGGATGATGGCGACGTTTTATTCCGTGATTGGCCTGAGACGTACCGACATGCCAAGGAAGAGTACGGATCGCTTATAAGCGACACTGAGGCGATTAAAGCGTTAGTAAACGACTTGCGCTGTCGCATTTCTTTCAGTTTATGGTATTACCAGTGATCTAAATAACAAAGAAAGAATCGAGGACATAAGGCGCAAGGTCGGGGCATTGTTCACGTTTCCGGACCACCGAGACCATAAAAGTAACCGTGACGACGACGGTCCCTACATGTGATGAGCATCACCAGTTCAGTTGATCTCATTTATGTTGACTGACAGCACAGCTATGACGAGTTTTCGAACAAGGGAAACCAATCTCACCATGCTGGCGATCCGCGCAACACGGGCTCCCTAGAGAGTGTGCACACCATACACGTGGTTCTTGTACGTCCGACTCTATCTAAATTCCAAGGCACAAAGAACTAAACTATGCGTGCAGGGTGGCAGGGGCCATATGGTTCGTATTTGTACTTTGAATCCGTGGTGCAGTAAATCATAATTCTACTTCTTCAGAGTTACCCAGACTATGTAAGCGCACTTTCCCTACCTTTGTTCCTGCTTGTTGAAGGTAGGACCACAGGCAGGATTCGATCCTATCTTCTACTGTAGGTGGACGTTGTGAAATGTTCAATTCTGACACTCATCTCCGTCAAGTCCACCATTGCAATGTTGATAGGCTTCGTACGTCATGATGCCAAATTTCCATATCCTGCCTCACCGACTCGTATATACGCAGTGGCATTGTGGGAATGGTGCTACCCATATTTTTGGATGGAAGATGGCTACCCTGTCTACGATAGGAAAGGAAACAAACGGTTACAGAACTGGACATTGGCGTGTATATGTGACATCTCCTGGTCCATTGACTCACCTACAAATATTTTCAGCAAGAGGGAACGTACTCCACGGCATATAACCAGATACTTAGGCAAGACAAGGAGTTTGGCCTGCTCACTCCATTCAGGAACCAAAACGGAACTTATTGGACGAGCAAACAAGCCCGCTTCCTTACACCGGCCGCCAATAAATGTAACGTCTTATTCTGAAAAGTCCCGCAGTGCGCAGCTTACGCCACTTTGCATGCTCGTTTAGTCTATTCCTACAAAGAATTCGAAGGTGTCAAAGTAGACAAGCCTGCAGCTAACGAAGAAGAGCGACAAAAGGCACGCGCGAAAATCTCTCAGTATTACAACTACAAGCCACAGAAGGACGCATCACAATACCCCCTTCCCAACGTCATCCTAGAACCCTCCCTCCCAGGCCCACTCGAGGCCAGTAAGCCCCCACAGGGGTACGCGGAGATCACGGACTTCCGCCTGTTCAAAGTGGTCGTTCGGCTCTACGAACATGCCATCGGCGAACCCTACCATTTCCAGCTTTACAACAAGAAGGAACTCGTCGGAACAGTCACCGTCTTTGCGCGCGAGAAAACCTCGGGATGCAGTGCGTGTGCTACACGTCGCCATGCTGACGCAGTGGTGACTGGGGTGATCCACGTTCCCGCTCATGTCCCCCGCGATATCGCCAACTTGAAACGAGGCTCTGAATCACAGGAAGCTGTGAACATCGTCGAGGAGCTTAGTAAGGCGCTGTCAGCCAAGCTTATCACCGTGGATGGCAAAGTCATCGCGACTGCGCAGGGTGACAGCAAGTCGAATAGCCTGGACGCTGGCCTAGTGAGGATCATCCCTGCCGAGGTCACATTGTTGTCTTCTGCTGTGTGGGAACACGAGATAGACAAGGACCTGCCCGTGTACCTTTATGACTGGCAGAGCCACGTAGGGCTCTTCCCCGTACGTCAGACGATATGCCCACCCACATCTGTCGCTGACCTTCCTACAGGGCTACCAGTGGAGCGTTGCGGCGAACTAAACCGTAAGTTGCTTGAAGTCGCAGAGATGGAAGTGGAAATTTGTTGGGATATCTGGCGATCGTCTTGCATGTATGTACGATAGAAATGGAAGACCGTAGGTGATTGAAGAATGTATGCATCGTGATTCGCTGCCACCAGTAACATGCGCCTGTAATGTCTGATATCGTGGTCTTTCTTACTGCCCCCTTGGAACTGCACAGGTCAATCCCACCTTCCCACATGTGCACAACACTTGCGCCGGGACCGTGATATATCTAATTTAGAACCGTGCACTTCTGAGACGAGTTCAGGAACTCATGTATATGATAGCTATCAGCGGCGAGACAACGCGGCAAGCACAAGTCCGACTAAAAAAGCAAACACGAATGCGATGCCTTTCACCAGCCACGTCTCCACCGGACCCATCTCCACCGTCTCCATCAACAACGTCTCGAGTTCCTTTGCCATCGATGCCATTCCAAAGACCGACTCTGCGCGATGCTTTGACCGTTGCGCCAACGATGCCCGTTCCGAAGCATCCATACGACATATCTCCTCGAGTGCGTCCGCCCAAACACCAGGATCGGGTGTCCGGAGCCAGCCTATTCGCTCCTCTGATGGCTCGTCCACGATGCTCTCCGTCGGACCACCACTATCGCACGCCAAAACGGGCAACCCACAAATCATAGCCTCGACGGGACCAATACCAAAGTGCTCGTTTGCAGGGGTGTACAGCAGAGCAAGAGTGGAAGAGGACTGAAGTAGTGCAGATCGCTGCGAGGTGGTAAAGTTCAAGAGGAAGAGCAGGTCCGGTTCGTTCATAGTCATGCCTGTGAAAGCAGGGACGGTGATTTTCGATTGTGAAGGTGTGATGACGTTGAGCGAGAGGTTGCTCGATCGCGCACGTTCCACGAGGTCGTTCAAGGTGCGGATGTTGTCCTCAAGGCGAGGGTCATAGCCACCTATATGAAAATGAGCCAGGAACCAGTAAAACCAGGTACACAGACTACCAGCAAGGATGAGGCGCATGTTGCGAGTCAAGCGTTGCATTGAAGCTTTGCCTCGGAGGAGAGCAAAAGCCTCGATGGCAAGTGCTGCATTCTTCTTCATCTCAAATCGGTTCAACGAGATCAATGTAGGTCGCTGCCTTGAAAACTCATGAGCAACATTGGCCATGGTACAGAGCACGCCTTACGATATGATCTCAACCACGTCTGGTTCTGCCCAGTCGACAGGTGCTTGATAGGCCATGATGTTGATGCCAGGATATACGACTTTGGGCGTCGACTTTATGGAACTGAGATGAGCCGCCGTGATGCATGCAGTGAATTTGGAGTTGGCGACGAGGGTATCAGCCTGTCCTACATAGGTGCGCGCTTCAGACGTCTTACATGTCTGTGAGCGGGGACCACATACGCGTCGTGGCTTCCTCGAGCCAATCCATCGGATAGCGGTAGAGCGTTTTGAGCATGCCGACATTTTTATTCTTGACTGCGCCTTCTATAAAAGTCCCGTGTGCGAGTAGCTTGTCCGGGAAATGACAATAGAAGAGGACGCGCTTCCCGGTGAACGTTCGGAGGAGGGGTATACATGTCGATAGTTGGTCCACGAAGAAGACGTCGTGCCCTGGTGGAGACAAACAAAGGAGAAACTGTGTCAGAGTGAGGTGGAGCTGCCGTGCGTGTGCAAAGAAAACGTGGAATTTGCCGTGCCAGGCGCGCGGGAAGGGCGGGACGATGTGGTGTACGCGGAGGGTACCTGCCAGAGAAGTGAATGGACTGAAGTAACCAAGACGTGTGTGGGGGCAGTTACCATCACGGGTTTCGTCAAAGGAGTGGTTCGGGTCGTGGTGCGAGGTGTAGATGTCGACGGTGTGACCGAGCGACTGTAAGCCTAACGCTGCATCGACGACCAATCTTTCGGCGCCGCCTGAGTGAGAGGTTGGGTTTCATTCTGCGTCGTGTTGTACCGGAGGCGGAGCAACACACCGATTCCCAAGTCTGGGTGGATGAACGCAATGCGCAGTTTCGACGGCGCCATTCCAAGCTCTGTTAGTACTGCGTTGGAATTCCCCAGGTGGACTGCGGGTTAGACGGTTGGTCCAACTGTGTAGAGTCAAGTGATGTTAACGAGGTATGACGAGGTGAGAACACTCAGGCACAATCATAGCAGTAACGTGGCACGTCGTTAAAAGGTAGCGAAAATAACAGACGCCTACATCATAAAGATTTGATGACCCTTTCAATGCATATATATAGTACTATCTCGATTACAAGATGCTAGCTCAGCCGCTGGGGAGAGCAACAACACATCCAAGAAATTTTACTTGAACCGCACAGACACAATTCGTAGATTCTGAAAAAAAAAAAGCCTACTTTCCTGTCTTGACGTCTTAGTAGCCTTCTAAAAGGTCGCCAAGAGGTGTGACATTTTGCTGATTGGCACGCGACCCGCAGGACGAGTGCATTTTTACAGTAGATCGTGCCAAGAGATCCATCAAACTCGAGGCACCCGAATGACGGAGATCGATAGATTGATACCCTAGTTCCGCAGGTGTGAATCAACGGTTTCGACGATAAGATCGCATCGAGCGCACCACAGCAATTATTCCAGCGATCAAAAATGCCTTGCCGACTGGGGTCGGTTGGAACCGAAATACGAGTGCATACGTGATACCTCCGAGATTGCCCATACCTCCCACAATACCGCTCTGTGTTTGGGGTGCGAATATCAAACACCAACCGCGCACACAACGGAGATCTTACCATGAAACCGTTGGAACCTTGTAATTTGTGAGTCGAAAGTGCATTCGCGGTGGAGAGCGCACTCACAAGGATTGCAGTGGGGTACCAGTGAAAAATTGACGCCGTTCGCAGCTTCGTTCGCCGCGGCAAGAAGGACGATCATCACGATTACTATAGCCACTTTGTCCCAAGTCATTATCCTGAAATGGTGCCGGGAAAATCTGCTTACAAGACGGATGGTCGTGGTTGTCAATATACACGCCAAGACCAAGCGATACCAGTCCCTGTGCAATACCCAGGAATATCATAAGGTACTTCTTCCCAGGAACTCCCCACTTCCCGTATGCCAGGTCACCGAAATATCCACCTGTTCTAAAAGTTAAAGGTGATGTTGACGGCACAGAAGAAAAAGCGCTTGCCTAAGGGTCGTGTAATAATGTTGAGGAAACCAAAGATGCATGCGAGCTATGCCAAGAATTAGGACTGAGATGAAGAACGTGCTGTGCCACTGACGTATCCAGCCTCGGTTTCACCAAACGTGTTCGACTCGAAGAGGGAAAGAAAGATGTTTGCGAGGTAGGCATCCAGAGCAAGTTCGTAGCCTAATGTCGTGAAGTACCCTAGTGCAGGGAGCCAAGTTAGAGGTGTAGTGGCGATCTTCCACGCGGATTTCAGCGAAAGTGGTTCACTGACTGCGTAATCCAGCTCAGAAATCATATCTACCAAATAAAGTGTCAACTCGGTGATTTGCGCGTCGTGAAGAGGAAGACGACGGACTCAGGCCCTGAGCTGGTGCAACAGGAACAATATCTGCTAGACCACTTTTCTTCTCGGGATCGTCTTTGCTTTCGTCGGGAGTAGCGTAAGCTCTGGTCTCCGCATCTACTGATTCTAGGTTTTTACTCCGGTGCACAATTGCATTGTGCCTATCGCTCCACTTGCCAGCAGGATGGTCCGTGCCAAATATCAAGATAGAAGCAGAGAGAAGGAGCAGAAAAGGGACCGGAGCAATAACAAACGCTGTGCGCCAGGCGACACTTGTCGTCAGCCCGGATGAAACTAGTCCATTGTATACGGCCGTCATAACCGCGAAGGTGACTCCTCCGCCAGCGTTGCCCCAACCACCTGCAAGAGCGTTGGCTATAAAGGCCTAAATTCAACGGCGAGTCAGCATACTCGAGAATCAGTCACCTGTTCCGACAACATTCTTGTCGAAAAATGCGGTGGTCCACGCCTGGCATGACACAAAAGTTCCACCTAGAAGACCGATGAAAAATCGGATAAAGTAGAGTCCGATGGCATTATGCGCAGTTCCGGCCAATCCTGAGGGAATTGCACCCAGAAAAAGTATTCCTGCCATGACCTTGCGCGGACCATACCCTGGAATGGGGGTGAGAAAAGTATACAACGTCTCTTCGGACCGTACGAACGGTCAACTAAAGGACCAGAGCCCACGCGAACAAAAAGCGTGGCGCACAGTGAGACCACGTTAGAATTTGCTGCGGAACAATGAATGTCGAGTACGCAACGATGACTGCTACCTACCAACTTGCGTAGAGGTTAAGTTGAGATCTTTCTTGATGACATCAGGAATAAGGGGGGCAAACGCAAACCACGACAGGCTGTGTACAAACGTCAGGTGGTATTGCACGCCGCATCATGACCGCTACAACGACTTACAAGGCCACGAAAAATCCCAACCAGGCACTGTGGCATGAAGTCAACAAGTCGCAACGACTGAGAGTAGGGAAAGACGGACAGATGGAAGTTGACCGAATACTGGTTTCGGAGAGAAAATAGAGGCAACGAGGAGCACTTCAAGTTGGTAGGATTGATCACCACCTTCCTAAAGTTGATCGCTCGCCAAGTGGAAGAACTGTGTATGGCCATGGTAATCGAGCTTTTCTGAGGAGCAAGTTGTTGGTCTTAAATGCCTACGATGGCTCAGGGGAACCTGCAATGGGCCTGCAAGTTGCAAGTTAATGGCTGGATGTGACGAGCGTGAGTCTAGCTTTCATCTCAACGCTTCCATTCGGGGATTTCCCCCCGGATCGAGATAAAGAAAGATGGTGAATCTCTACCTCTAGCCGCATTGATCGGAACCGCACATCTCTTTAGCAATCTTACCACCAATAAATGGGAACCCAAGTCAAAACGTGTTTCACTCCTATAAAATCGCATGCACTCCTGACCTCCGCCGGATAGCAATAAGCATCTAAGCAGGCCGACATCTTCCTTCCAAAACGCGTATCCTGCAGAGGTCCCACATGCGAAGAACTTGTCCAGGAAAACGACAGCAGAAAAGGGTGAAGGATATACAGTTGATCTGCGAAGATGTCATGTCCAGGTGCACTGTTAGGATAAGACAGGGCTGCCGTGCGTGTGCAAAAAGAAAGTGGAACTTGCCATGCCATGCGTGCGAGACGGGTGAGACGATGTGATGCGTGGAGGGTACCTATCAGAACAGAAGAAACGGAAATGAAACGGAGTAATGAAAAGATGTGTAAGCGTAATTACTATCTCGGGTCAAAGTTGGTCGAAGGTAATGGTTCGGCCCGTTGTAATACGAACAGCGTGAGTCGAAGGGCGAGCTCCCTTGGCGCGATGTACACGTTGACAGTAGACAAGAACGCCTCCCCCAAGTACCGTGAGACGAGCAAATGGACGGTGAGCAATTCAAGATCCGGGTAAACGTCCACACATCCCATCGTCGTTAGTTCCGGGTGGGAAGGAAAAGGCGGTGCTTGAGGAGAGACAAGGTACAGCCCATTGATGGAGCAGACGTCTGAGGAAGTGAAATTAAAGGGATGGAACGATGACGTGCGTCCTTTTCCTTGCTCTTCTCCCGCTTACCCCCAGTTTCAAATGAAATCCCGGTCCGCTCCTCTTACTAAATCACTTAATCCTGCGATCGGTTGCCTCCCTCCTTCGGTATCAATAGCCTGAACAATCTTGATAATCTGTCATGCCTCGAGCGTGACGTCTGTAATACAGTCCTCGCAGGGTGCATACAATTGTCACAATGTCCGTATCTAGAATAGGGAATATGAATCATTTAGAATACATTCAACACGCTGGATACATGTAGGTGGCAAAGAACACACACTTGGTGAACAAGATCCTGCAGCATTCCTGCATGTCCTGTGCGAAGCGTAGTATCTCATGCACTGCAGTAATGACAGCTCAATGAACACGGAAGTGGCGTCGAAGAAGCAAGGCAATACGCACACTTTGCCTGACCGTCCGCATCCGAACATGACACGGTTGACTATCGTGTAGCAACTTGGGGTCTGTAGTAGAGAACACAGTCCGAATCTCCACCATCCCTTCCAGCTCTTCCAGATTCTTGATGGTGACCATCCAGGGATTCCTAAGAAACCAAGCTCTACCGCGGACAGCGAGGACTGAGGACTCAGAGGACTTGAACGTATCACTCACATATATCTATATTCATTAGGACACAGGACCAGAAGGACGGACATTAATGTAGGCACACTGTGACCACTGGGGCAAGATAGTGCGGAAAGGGCGTACCGATATCCGCACAAACGACTGGAACAGAGCCCTCTCCCCGTTGTTTGTGGAGCTTCTCTTTTTGAGTATCGGGTACGTTTGCATGATACATGCTGGTCCTGATTCGGCCATTGCTTTTCTCTTGCAAGCTAGGCATGGCGGTCAACGGTGTGGCAAGGTGAGAATAGCCCTGTAGATGACCAGTCTTTGGGCACCGCCAAAAGTACTCTGGTTCGTTCTGTACAGGCAGAGGAGCGCACCGATTCCCGCTGGCAGGTCTGGGTGGATGAACGCGATATGATGCACCAGCAGCATCGTTTCAGGCTCTGAGATGACCAAGTGTCCCTGATAAACCGCGGGGTATACAGAACAGAGAGTAGTTCTTTGCACACGTCCACCGTCCGGAATCAAGGGAGGTGGAGGATACAAAAGTCCAGGTACACAATAACCGACAATGTAATTCACGAAAGCTTCCCTTGGTCGCGATCCCAACGCTAAAACTCGTCTCTCTTCGCCCTCATACGCGGCTCGAGCACATCTACCCTCAGCACGCTCTCCAGACTTTTCAGCGCCCGCACGATTTCGTCTCTCTGCGACCCGACGTTTGCAGGAGGGACCGTAAAAACAAGCACGTCCGACAACTCGCCGGCTGGCTTTGAATATTGGAGGTGGTGGAGAGCTGGACTGGCGCTTGCGAGGCTGGACGGGTTGGAGAGGAATGGAGACGCGGTTGAAAAAGTAACGGCGAGGTTCATCGTGCGCGACCGGTAGTCTTGGCGTGTTGCAAAGTGAGCTTCAAGATCCATTGATCAAAGATATCGAGTAACTCTTACTGTGATGTTTATAGATTCAGTTTACTCTCAGGTCGGGCCCATGGGAAGGTCAAAATAAGAACACGTCGTCCGCGTCTATCCACAGCTCGCCTCCAAGTCGTAGGACGGGCTGGTTGCCGGATTAGGGTCCTCTCGTAGGACATCAACAATGGTCCCGGATATGTCACGACACGGACTTGCACGAAATATTGACATTCATGGTCAATCCCATTTCTTTTTTGCAACCCGTGTCTTCCTCTCACTGTCACGCCATTAGCCGAGCAGGATGATGCTCCATTTGACAATGACGGTGGTGAGATGACCGAAGAATGACGTGGTTCGCCTTCTCACCTACTCATATACAGCTCGAATGGGATCTAAAATGAAACACGTCGGAGCTACTGTTGGTGATGAAGCTACCAGTGGCCTCGACAATGCTGTCATCAGGCGCACACTCTGGCAATTCTACTTGGACACCAAGCGATTCATTATCTGGTCGTTCAGTTCGTCGTTTCTGTGTCATCTAGCTCTTCTCTAACTTTCTCCAGAGGAACGGGGACGCGGAGCTGCCGCAAGGCATCGTGAAGGTAGGCCATCTCACTTCTCACCGGGTTAGCGTAGGTTTACTTTTACACTATTTTCTTCAAGATGTCGCCCCCACCTATTCTAAACCCCACTGGTGGTCCCGCTTCCACCGCAGAAATAAACCACGGCAGGGTACATATCACTATTTTCCTACGTCTCGGAAACCATATCGTGTTCACTTTCCCCACTTTCTAGCGCCGCAAGATCCCGCTGGTCCTGCGGGGCCCTCCTCTGGGAACGGAGACCTGGAGCGCCCGCGCGTCTCATTCATCGTCCTAGCTCAACGGGATCAATCTCAACCCGGTTACTATTCGGCTCCTCACTACCCCAATTACGATCGAGAAGCCGGTTCAGATGAAATACCACTGGATTTCATGTCGTTCGCTCGTCATTCCCGTCTTAGTACGATATCGGAATTTACTGAACCTGGCGAACTATCAAGTTATCAACTGTCCAAACAACCAGTGGCAATGGATCATCCCTGCACATCATCCTCGAGCGAGACGACTTCTTCCCACGACGAGGTCTTTGGCGAGTCCTGTTGCGAACTTTTATTGCGACTCCACTCATCGCCCCATAGGGCACTTCCCTTACTCCCATCAAATTGATGATGACCCATATCTTCCCGCTGATCCAAATGGGATTCCACCTTCACCATCCTCTTCAGCCATGCAATGGCTTTCAAGTTATGACTCTGCACCATCTCCCCCCGTGCCGGCGGAGTCGTTGGTTCAATCAGAGCCACCAAAGCCACCTCCGTCCACACCTAGTATTTCATTGTCAGAAATATTAGACCTCACATCCAACTCCAGCGAGAAGCCGTCTTCGTCTGCAAGTGACGTATCATGACGTGACCAGTCTTACAGCATGAGTACCCATATCTCGAATTTTAGCTTTGCAAACGCCCTCTATGATTTAGACTTCCCAGACGACCTCACGAATCAACTATCACGAGACGATGGTGATCTGGTAAGGACCGGTCACCTCATACCTGCCGATTAACGGACTGAGGCGTTACTAGCGGTGGCTAGCGAGCATGCACTGGATGCGCGTTCGCACAAGGGGCTGCCTGGACCGTACTTCTGTGCCACTGTCCGTCGACGTTCTTTTCCTCCTTTGGTCACATCCTGTACCCAAGGCTAACCCTCTTGAACTGAATACGACGGCTTTACTGCATAATTCTCCGTCTACATTGTCCAACCGCTCTTCGCGACGTGCATATTGCAGCGACTTGGTCGAGAATGCAGTGTACGGTCAAACCTCGATTACACCATACCGGGGGTTTTTTTTGGGGGGGGGTGGGGGAGATAACCATGGGGGGCAAATCGGGGTTACTCCGCGTGAACCAGCTTGGAGGGATCGCAACCGTGACCGTGAGCAACTGGGAGTTTTATTGTTTTCAAATTTTTCATTCTCGAAGGCGACCATTACGCTATGAGGCGCCGAGTCACCGCTTTCAGTGTGGAAGGGTATCAGGTCCATCTCCGACAAAGGAGCGGATCGTTCATGCTTCAATGTTTCTCAATGAGACAA
>JBBPTP010000022.1:0-24552 GCA_038094195.1 Pulveroboletus aff. carminiporus | reverse complement strand
GCAAGGAAGACCCAATGCGATAGGGTGGAACTAGAGGTGCGGGTGATGAAGTACTGGAGAAATACGAGGGCGAAGCGGGGGCCGCTCGTTATTGCAATGAGGATCTGGAAGACATTGCGCTCTGGATACCAGTCGCCGATGCTACGGAGACAGACATGAACAAAAGGGTATGTGACAAGAGGTAACAATTCTACTCACGTCGCAGAAACAGAGGGAAACCATTCTTCTGGGTATCCTGCGATACCGTTCTTTACGATTTTCTTGTAGTGTAATGCACCACCAAGGAGGAGGGCGGAAGTGAAAGCAAAGAACGCGAGGTACGTGTGAACCGCAGCGACCTGGGACGCGTCAATGAGAAGGGGGTCAGTCTTTCGCTTGACAGAGGTCGGCGTCAAGTGTCTTGTATGACTCGGCATGGCAGGAAGGAATCCGTACGACCGTCACAACATCAATGTACGAGCTCGAAACACTACACGATTAGGTAAGATATGGCATACCAACAACAACCCCCTAAGCACCTTCGCCGCTTGTGCGCCGCGCGGCCGCCTTCACCGCCGTATAGCAGGAGGTAGGCGTAAGTACCGCTGGACACTAACAACACTATTGGAGTTTGCAAGTACAGGTGTAGTTACCCATGCACGATTGATACCATTCCGAGTTCCTACCACCTTACAACGTGATCTCTTGTATTACACGTTCCCCTTCTTTTGTTCCTTTGTCACCAACCCATGTCGGGAGCATGGGACTGACAACGTCATGTCGTGTCAAGCACGATGATTTTCCAGAGGTCACGTGAGACTCGAGCTTGATATCTCGCAGAGCTAGAGAACGAAAGCCATGTCCAGCCAGACTCAGATACCCTACATACCCATCACGGTTTTCACTGGATTTCTAGGAGCAGGAAAGACATCCATCATCCTCTCTTTGCTTCCCAAGCTTCCCAAGGACTACAAGGTCGTACTTCTCAAGAATGAATTTGGAGATGTCCAAGGTACTCCACACCACCACCGTCAGCAGAATCGTCCTTCACCTTGTGACTAGTCGACAGCCAGCTTGCAAAACAGTCCAGTTTGACAGCCGTCAGTGAAATCCTCAATGGTTGCATGTGCGTGTCGTAATCCCACAGTCGCATCGCGCTCTGTTAACACCAGCATCTAGGTGCTGTGTCCTTGTCGGTCAGATGAAGAGTGCCCTCTTAGAGATCAGAGGTAGGGATTGGTGCAGTGATAGGCAAGCATTAAGGTCACCCCTACGTCCATCCCAGAGAAATTTCGCCCAGACCGCATCATGATAGAATGCAGGTAACGACGACTTTACTCGAATGTTTCGCACTTGTTGACCAGAGTAGTGGTTCTGCTTTCCCTGCTACCCTCGCATTCCAGATCCGTGAACTAGAACGTGAAACAAGTGATGACCTCAAACTAGATGCGATCGTGACCGTCGTAGACGCCGAGAATTTTTCCGGCTACGAAGATACATCACCTACAGCCAAGATGCAAGCGAGCTACTCGGACATCATACTCATCGTGGGTGCCCTTGTCGAAGATGCAGACCCGATGACCTTTTCAGTATTGCTAGAATAAATGGGAACATGTCGATGACAGAGCACTTGACCTTGTGCTTGATCACCTCAATACCCTGAACGATTTGACACCGAAAATTAGGTGTAACGGACGCGACGGCGTGGACCCCAACCTACTCTTTGGGGTCGACACAAAACTCTTTCAAGACCCGCGTTGTGAAACGGGCATTCTCGGGGGAGAAATTCACCACGATGAGGTTCAGACTATCACACTTTCCAAGGGTTCAGGCACGTCACGAGTTGCCGGTCACCCCTGCCACGAAGAGATGTGTAATCACAGCCATGCGCTTGATGCTACCATGCATAGGGACGGAGAGGAAGTGAGCGCCATCGAGGAAGGGCTACTCCGAGATGCGCTTGGGGCGGTGTCGAAAGAGACGGTGTGGAGAATCAAAGGATTTGTGCGCTTAGAAAGCGGATTCTACATCCTGAATTGGGCCTTTGGACGGTATGAGCTGACGCCGTGTGGCGAGGGCGATGAAGCCGCACAGGGTTACGCTGTCCGCCTAACGGTGATGGGTGAGCGAGGTGAGGTGAAACGCTCGATAAACAGATTTGGTAGTACGTTGGGGGCGGTGGCCTCCTAGCCATGCTTGTGATAAGATAAGGAAGGTGTCATATCACATACCACCTAATAATTGACCTGCCGACATTTTGTCTCCAATGTCTCTCCACGATGTTTTCCTACCTTGTCGGTTCAGGTATGCAAACCACCTCTTCTCAGATTTTTGTGTTCTCTCATCATGCTTTCTCGTTCAGCGTCATCTTACTGGCACCTACCCCTCTTCGTCGCAGCCAAGGATCGCGAATGCGCACTGACCATCCAGTCGGAATGCATAGACTGGCTCCCGCTGCCTCGTTCGCCAGGCCCCCTTGACCCTCTCTCCTCTGGACAGGACCAGGAAGACATTCGTGCACGGGAGATATGCGAGGTACTCTCCACCAACGACCTCTACCACATCCTCGGCGTCTCCCGTTCCCCAGCCATAGACAAACTGACCCTCAGGCGGGCTTATTTGTCACGCAGCAAAGCTTGCCATCCAGAGTGAGTCTCCTTTCCCCGTCTCCCTCGCTGTGTTCACCGTGCACGTAGCAAGTGTCCCGGAAACCCAGATGCAACGCGTGCATTCCAAAGGGTGTCCATAGCCTACGGCGTCCTCTCTCAACCCTCTCTCAAACGCATGTACGACGTCCGCCCCGACGACACCCAACCCGATTTCCTCCGTTCACGTCCACGCGGGTATGCAGACGAAACCCTCAAAGGCGTCCTCCTCAGCATCGTCAGCGACTACCTGGACGGCAACCTCGAAGTGATACGCACGCTACTTCGTGAGTACCCCGGTGCTAGCCCTGCATCGACTCGCACCTGACGTTGGTCCCAGAAGCCATCAGTGACCTCAACCCGTCCCTCAAACTCAGCGACGACGGCATCAACTCGGTGCTTTCCGTCCTCGAAAACATACGCGGTCGCGTCTTGAGTAAGCTCCACTCTGTTCCCTTGCCTGCCTTCCATCTAACCACACCGACCTGCAAGCATGTCGCGCCTGCATCCTCGCTCTACACTCTGAACTCGTCCGCGTGCTCGAACTCCAGTATGCCTTCCGCCAGCTCCCCTACCTCGACATCACGGGCCGCTCCCGGCTGACCATTCAACTCACCCGTATCACCCTCTCTCTTCCCGTCACGCTTGAAAAAGCCATCCAGGACGCGCAAGAGGAGGCGGTTCCCGACAGTCAGGGGAGCACAACGGACGGTAGGAGTAGGGAATGCGACAAGGCAGCGCTGTTGCCACGACACGTTGTGCTCCTCATCAGGGGCATTGACATGGTATTGGACAGGATGGAACGCGTTCTGGGATAGGTTTTACTCTGCCACCCTTTCATCGATAGTCTCATCGCTTCCCGACTTTCATCCTCTGGCCATGTGTATTTCCTTTGGATCTCCCACTGTATCCCATGATGATTCACCCACACTTTCAAGGACGTTCCTTAATTTTTCAACTTGAAAATTTCCCTCGAGCTTGGATGTATTATGCGACTCGGCTCAAGTTACCTCCCAGGAGAAGGTCCAGGCTGTACGATTAAGCAAGCAGTCTCGTTAAACGAGTCATAGGCTATGGACTGCGACTTGGTGTTGAAAAGCAGGGTACAGTGAAGAAAGCAGAGATAGCGCACGAACGGGCACGAAAAGGCAAACTGAGATTGGTGGAGTATAAAGAGAAATAAGAAAGGGGGGAAGGGCCATTCGCAGAACGTATTGTACAGGGACTGTCCGCGGCGAGGACTCGAACACTGAAAACTAGCGAGGTGAAGAACAAAACTAAAAAAAATGGAAAAAAGTAACGATAGGCAGAGTGATCTAGACTCTGTCAGTACTGCACACTCCTCTGATTCTACAGTGCATGGGAAGGGGGAAAAAGTTACCGTACACCGGTGCATCAGCGAAGACGAGGCAATCCCTGCGAAGCACTCACGACGTTCATCCAGATTGCACCTGTATGGCCATTGGCTGGAATATTTGCTGGCACGATTTCTTCCAGCATGTAAGAGTCTTGGGATGGCTGACACCCATAGGTCCCATCGGATCCGTTGGGTTGTGCGGCAGCAGCGGCCAACAACTGGGTATAGTCCCCACCGTTCTCGTTGGCGTTGCCACCCTCTGTCCCAGACACTTGCGAACTGCCTATGGAACCTATCGGATTATCGGGATAGAAAGGGTAGAACAGGCCGGTCGGGACCTCGGCAAGCTTATCCCCGATAGCTCCAGGTGAAATCTGAGTGTCGACACTCTTGACGGGCGTCGTGCTTTGAGAAGCGGTCCGCGGTCCATAGACTGCTGGCCCACTCATGTTCGCCTCGGATTGGTACGATGGGTGAGCCAGGGTAGGCGTCTTTTGTTGTTGCTGCATGTGTGGCGCACGGGGAGAGGCCATGGATGGAGAGCCAAGAATAACGTTGTCGGTATCCCACTCGGGTTCAGAGAGTAAAATAGGGTCCTTGGGGGGGCCAACGGAATGGAGGTTGACATTAAGAACCTTTTCGGCGAGCTTGGAGATCAGGGGGTGGCCACCGTTCAGGTCTTTCCGTTCCCAGCGCCACCTGAATCGAGGCAACATGTCGAGAGCCATCCAAACGTCTTCAATCATGACTTGTCGCGTGAGGCGTTCACAGTGTGACATGTGACCGTACAGGATAACCATGGCTGCAATGTGGAGTGGGATTGGAGAGACAAAGAATGCAATGTCAGGATACTGGATGAGCTGATTGTGTACGATGATGATGTTGTGCGAAGTAACGATCGCTAACCAGGTGTGAGTGACTTGGAAAAGGAAGAAACTTAGTATTCACCATCGACGAGGGCCTTCGAGCGGTGCATGTAATCGAGCTCCTTCAGGCTAAACAATGCTCGCAGTAGTAATATTCGTGCTATTCCAACCTTGAGTAGCGTGAGTCCCTGGTCCTCCGTGATACCACGAACAAGTTCCTGTCTCTTGTCCAGTGGCCAGTCTTCGGTGCCACCAAAATAATACTTGTAGCTCTCTGGTAACTGCCTTCGGAATTCCGTCATACTCTTGATGATCCTATTCGCGTGTCGCATCACAGCATCCACGGTCTTGTTGGAAGGAGCATAGAGGGAGTTGATGATGTCAGCCTGGATCTCAGCAACAGGATGAGATAGTAAAAAGTGCTCGGAGAAGTCCATGTGCTGGCCTGTCAGGGGTCGAGAAGGGTGGGGTGTGTTTGAATCAGAGGGCGCGATGGCGAGTGGTCTACCGAGGAGGATAGACGTCCCGCGGTCATGGACCATGACGATGCCCCACAACCGGATGCGAAGCTGTGCCTCTTCCTCCGTAAAAGTGTTATTCTGGGACATGGGGTCGTGGTGAAGCCCCAACTCAATGGATAGCCGAACGAGACTGCCGACAAGACGCCATAAGGAACGACCTTGTCGCTACATGTGTGTCATCGGGACGTTGCGAAAATCGTTGGGTGCATAAGGCTCACCTCTGTGTACAAATACCATTGCAACAATATGAGTGCCTGAAGGCTCGTAATGGTGACACGAAGATGCGGTTTGATGGTCAGGGCTCGCTCAAAGAATTCATAGTGCTCGGGCCATTCACCAGGAAGGAGTTTCTTGGTCGAAATTGGACTATCTGTGGGGGACTTGACGCCATTGTCAACGAGTGTGGCCTTGTGGTTAAGTTCGCTCAAGGTACCAAGAGCGAGGATGAGATACATGCTACAAATGTAGCCGGGATCGTGCTGGATGTTTTCCATGTCATAAAGTGAACTGAGCCGGCGTTCAAAGTCGGAGCGGAAAAAGACCGGTCGGTGGATGTTGAGATGGGTAAAGTAAACGTCGACGATCCTGCCGACCATTTTGCGGTCTTTCGGCAACCAAATGGTGAGCTTGGAGATCGGCAGGGACGGCGCACCGGTGTTTGACGTGGCGACGGAAATAGGGAACCAGGCATTGGGATCACGCGGAAGAGATGCTTCCGTAATGCTCTGATCACGACCAGACGTGAGACCGTTGGAGCCAACGGCAAGATCCTCTCTGTCGTTTTGAGTTGTGAGTTGGCTTTCGCTCACGATGAGGGGATGCACGCCAAAACTCTTTGCGATGGCCTGGATGATGAGGGGATGGGTAAGTGTGACAAGATGAAGGGGAGACGAGTGCGTACGCGAGTATCGGACATGTCGAGAGACTGAGGGTCCTGCCCTTTGACCTCGAGGGACGGAGCGGGAGGGTGGGAGAGTTGGTGAGGGGCAGGAGGGATCTGATGGGGAGGCTGCATGTGCTGAGGGGGAGGGGGAGGGAACCCAGGATGCATGTGGGGGGCATAGGAGCCTGGAGGGGTGGGGATGGGAATGTGGGGGGGATAAGGGCCATATATTGGGACGCCGGGATGGGGGTAGCCGGGAGGGACGATGGGGGGGTAATAGGAAGTGCCGGGAGGGGGAGGGTTGGAGTGCTGGAACTGGGAGTTGTGGAAGTCGGGGGGAGGCTGGAGAGTGCCGTCGAGGTCTATGCCCTCGCGGACGCAGATTTCGTCGAGGTTGGCGAGGTTGAAGCCGGGGAGACGGCGTTTGAGGAGTGCGTCGCAGAGGGCGATTTGGCGCTCGACGAACTCTGTGTGGCCACGAAGGGTGAGAGTCTGCCTGTGTCTGTCCTCTTGCTGGCAGGGAACGCCGGCGGTCGCACAGGCGGTGCACTTTGGATGTTTAGAGTCGCACTTGGATTCGAATGAGACAGGCGAACGGAGATTTGCGGTCGGTGACTACCGACGGGACTTGCCTTAATTTTCTTACTCCTGCAGCGTGCGCAAGCCTCATGGGAGCGTCTGAGGCGTCTTGGCTCTGAGGGAGAGGCGACATCGTCGTGGGGCGACTCTGGTTTTCTGCGTTTCTTGGGTGCGTGCGAGGGCGCCTGTTGGGGCTGGGGCTGCTGCTGGGGCTGCTGTTGCTGTTGTTGCTGCTGCTGCTGGGGCTGTCGCTGGTCCATGTGCAGGGCAGAGTGGAGAGAAATGTCCGAGTGTGGAGGGAGGATGTGTGTCATCGCTGATCGCCCGCTGTCGCCTGCGCAGGCCTCTTGTCAGCTCGCGCCTCGTCCCGTCCCTGCGACCACCTCCTTTGTCGTACCAATCACGTGATACATCCAACATTTATTTATTTATTTTATTACATCCCCTCCTCCTCCACCGCGACCATGCAGCACCACTCAAACACGTCCGAGTACACCCTCGACACCGTGCACGACACCGACCCCCTCATACAGCACGACGACTCCTTCTATGGCGCGACACACCCACCCCGACACTCCCCTTCCCGCCTTCTCCTCTCTGCCGCACTCCGCATGGCAGCCCTCTTTCTCGTGGCCACCCTCCTCCTCGGAGGCACCCTCTTTCTCGCCCTCCCCCACCTCGAATCGTGCGTTTGTTTTCCCCCACCCTTCTCCCGCTCACCCTTTGCCCAGCGACGATCGTCCGCTTCTCCACATACCCAAATCATTCGACGATCTCAAAGCGCTCAATGGTCTTTTAAAAAAGTACCGTGATATCTACCCGGAACGCATCGTCGTCTGTTATGTCATCACATATCTGTTGTATGTCACTCTCCCTCTCCCCTCTCCCGTCCTCACCCTCCCCCACAGCCTCCAGGCATTTTCTCTCCCAGGCTCCATGTACCTCTCCATCCTCGGCGGTGCGGTCTGGGGTGTCCCCGTCGCCCTCCCCCTTGCCTGCACCTGCGTCGCGACCGGGGCGACTCTTTGCTACTTCATCAGCGCGGCATTTGGCCCCGCCCTCCTCACCGTCCCAAAGTGGAAGGCTCGTCTCGACAAGTGGTCCGAGAAACTCCGCCAACAAAAGGACAACATCATCTCCTTCCTCATCATCCTCCGCATCGCTCCCCTTCCCCCACACTGGGTCATCAACATCGTCTGCCCCCATGTTGGCATCGGTCTCCTTCCATTTTGGTCAAGCACTTGGCTCGGCGTTTTCGGCGTCACCGTCATACATACCACCATCGGCGGTGGTCTCGACGAAATGACATCCGCAGCCGACTTTCACCTCTTTTCCTGGAAAAACTTTTTCCTCTTATCCGCTGTCGTCGTCGGTGTTTTGATACCCGTCGGCCTGCGTTACTACTTCAAGCGCGAGGTCGCTTCCGTCGCAGCCGTCGAAGGACCCGACCCGCTAGACGACCTACCCCAAGATGCCGATGACCACATTCTTGCCGTCGGACCGGCACCGCTATCAAAGAAACCCATGTCCTCTCGACTGGCAAGTCTTTATGTCAGCAAAGGTGCTAGATTCTATGCCGATCAACAGGTCGAACAAGACCAAGAAATCGACGACGATGACGATGATGACGATGTTATATTAGAGGCAGGACCAGCCATTGTGATTAAATCGTCAGAAGATGGGAGCAGCTCAGGAAGCGTTGCCTATTGACATTCTATCTACGTCCTTAGAACTAATTCACACCTCGTCATGTATTTGCCATTACACGTTGTACAGACCGTCGTATTTTTATTGGTAAACCCTAAGTACGTGAATGCTATTCAGAGGTTGGGTACGAATGTTCGCCATGTTAGTGTGGCTATGCACCTCAAACAGCCTAGGGTTGCTTCATACCTAACTGCCCAAAAGCCGCCTCCACCGTGAGTACTTGAGTATTTCTCCTCCCCGTGCTTATGGCCCAACCCCGGACTGACCGATAATCAGCGTTCCCGTTATATCCCACATGCTACATGATACGAGACCATTGTAATACGCCCAACGAAGACCCTCCAATTCAAACGCCACTTGCAAATGTGTCCACTCAATCGCCTACGGCGACAAAGACGGTGCTTCCAGGCTCAAAGTCAGGATCATCCGCAGTGGCCTCAAAATCACATTCCATGACACCTGCGTCCGATGTTCCACCGCGCCCCTCCACTGCGCCACCCCATTCGTCCTCTGACGCGAACAAAGGGAAAGAGTCACAGGCTGACCTGAAGACCCGTACGACCCTCGTATCTAATCTTCGTGCCCGCAATCTTCTCCTTCAGAAAGCGATCTCCCACATCGACGATGCCGTCCTTCATCTCATGGCTGCCCGATCCGGCATCCCTAGTTCCAAAATACAACAAGTACGTGGTGAAGCGAGGAACAGGAAAGACTTGTTAGATAGGGTCGATAGGGCTATCAAGATGGCCCAAAACGGCGAGCTGCAGGAAGAAAGTCATGGAGGCGACACGAGTGAAAGAGCCAGGTCAGGCGTTCCTGGCGAGAGGTATGCTACCGATTCATCTTTTTCGCAAACGTGAAACAATACTTAATCGGTTTATCAAAGGCCGTCCTCGGGATCCGGGCCCGCTGATACACTTCAGCCCGGTGCACTTTCTGCGCCTGTCCCTCCTAACGTTATCCATCCACTTCCCTCTGATGCTTCGTTGGACACGCCCCAACTCCGCCGATCGAATTCCCAACCCCAAATGGGTCCCTCCACGGGGCAAGTACAAATCCCCACAAAAGTCTACACGCTTCCCGAGCTCATCGAACGTCGGAAAGTTCTCCAAGAGTCGATCGAATCCTGGCAAAATTTCGCTGCCGAGTTACGTGCTGCCCAACCGCATCTTGAGTCTCGAGCGCAGCCTGCCTCTAGCTCGCCCGAGGTTGTGTCGGCTCCAGCACCCACTGCAATCACCCCTTCTTCGGTCCAAGCTCAGGAATCTTCCTGGACAGTCAAATACCAAAGAGCGCAGTTCGAGATCAGGCGCCGTGAAGACCTACTATTCCGGCTGAACCAAGCTATCATCCAAGTCTCACACCCAAACCCCGAACAATTCGCCGCGCTCGCGTCATATATCCCCCCTGCGCTCGACAAGCCTCGGTTTGACGCAGCTTATGCTCATTTTTGTCAGGGAAAATCTATCCAGATGAACACGACCATCGTTATGCCAGATGTGGGCAAACCCGTGATTGATGTATACTCTTTGCATGTTGCGGTCATGCAAGAAGGAAGTTTCGCTAGGGTTAGTCACCCAGTCACCCTGTTTCGCCGTGCCTCGTGACGAGCTTTAATCATCGTAGGTATCAGCCCGCAAATCTTGGGACGTGGTCGGCGCGCGGCTCGGGTTCATCCGAACTACTGCAACAGCGACTGAGCCGGCGAGGTCCTCCCCTGAGATTGCCATTCACTTGGAAAAAGCCTACCGAGACCGCCTTCAGCAATTTGACCATCTCTACGTGAGTTCTGTCATCGAGACCTTCCGAAAGCGGATGGCAGAGCAACAGAAGAAGCCTTGACTGACAGTCGTGGCTGTCGGAACTTGGATCGTCGGGCCGCTCTAACACAGTGCTCTTGTTCACTTGACGGGCATGGACAGGTGCCAGCCCCCTACTATAGAATCTCAACCGCCATCTTTTTTCGCTTAATGAGAGTGGACCTAGAACCAGCATCATTCCCGTTAGCCATGTCAGAAAGACAGTTGATCATCATGACTCACAGATTAAAACCATCCTTCACGCTACATAGTATCCCATACCCAGCTGTATGCCATGTACCACATCCCGCACAAAGCTCGAGCGAAGGCGCTCCGGTTGCCAATATCCATACCCGCATTTCGACCCACTGAGGTTCGTACAAGTCAGAGGCAGGTAAGTCGTTTGTTCATGCGACGCCGATTAAATTAACAACTTACGGTGTTGCTGATCCTGTGCGCTGCCTCGTTATGAGGCCGGTGAACGGCCCGCCTCCCGCATCGGAATGGGGGTTAAGGTTCCGGAGGAAAAATATGAAAAGTATTTGGGGTTTATTTACGGCGTGTGACAGTGCACTCTACTGCGCGAAAACAGCCTTCGTTGCGCTCAGGCCTCGAGTCATCAGTGGCCCATTGTCCATTGGTTGGCCCAAGAAAAGGCTGTGTGGCTAGGGGTGGGTGTAACGACGACCTGGATACTGTACGTGACGGGTCGCGGGTAGATGTGGCTGGGGTGCACCAAGAAATAGTGTTTTATCTGATAACTCTATCCAAAACATGAATATAAAAAATGACACATGGAAATCCGAGAGGGGAAAAAGACGAGACCCTTTCCTCGCGGGAGAGAACCAGGGCAAGCTTCGCACGCACGTTTAGGACTGATGCTCCACCACTCGGCACTGGTGGTGAGGGCGAGGCGTGCTAAGGAGTGGGCCAAACAAATGGGACAGATCGTGATGAATAATATGTGGACAATAGGGACGCCGACAGGGCGCGCGTTGCAGACACTCGTTGGCGGTCCTCGGGCGGGTCCTACCGCCAATAATGTGGTCGTTGTGGGGTGCAAACGTCCGGAATTCGAGCTTTCCGCGGAGTACTGAGTATTTTTCAGTAATAAAATTATTGTGGAGATACCATTTTAAGGAGCAGGAGGGATGATATTTTAAAAGTCCGCCTGGTCCGTTATGGTCTGTGCTTAGCAGGTGTTTGGAAGGTCGGACCCAACCTCGCTCCCACCACCAGCATCCTTCTGTGCTTGCTGCTGCAGTTGCCCACCCCCGTTCCCCGCCGTCGTGCACGGCCCCCCCCTCGTCCCCGACAACGTTCGCTGTCGTACCCCGTACGTCGAGCTCGTCCCGCCCGCCGTTAGCGCTCTACAGCACCCTAAAACATCCATCGTCCCTCCTTCCATAACCCAAGACTTTGGATTATGGCCGATCGCATGCACCCCTACCCCATGTTTCCCCAGAGCCTCACCCCCAACTCCCTCCAACAGTCCCAGATCCCTCAACAGCCACCGCAGTCTCAGCAGCCCGACCCTCAGATGATTTCAGCGCTCTCTAACCCCGAACATACTCGCATGTGGCAGATGAGCCAGCTCCAGAACCAATACCGCCCACAGCAGTCGGGCGATTTGGCCGCTTCCCAGATAAACCACCAGGCAAGTCTTACCTTGGGCTTTTTTTTTCTCGCCGCCTCCGCCTTGTCTGGGAAATTTCTTTTCCTCACGTCGATGAGATGTGCATGGCTTATCTGTATGTGACGACGATTTGAGTGGCCAATCCCCCTTTCCTTCCAACTACTTTGTATTTAACATCTTATCACTCGGTGCTGCGCTAGACACGATCTGCGCTCCCGTCAGAGTTTATATATCTGAGAACCCGTTTCTCGTAATTACGTTTATACTGACGTTTTCCTTGTTTAGATGGAATTCGCGCGAGGGCAGGCTCTCTCTCATGGTCAAGGTCAACCCATTGTTCAGCAGATTCAACAATCCTTTGGGCTTAACGCTCAACGTATGAATCCCCCCGGTCCTATTTTCCACGATCCTCAGGCGAACCAACCCCAGTCCCTCATACCGTCTAATTTCCCCAACGTTCCCATGAATACCCAGCAACAAATGAAGACAACGTACAACATGAATCCTATGATGCATGCAGGGATGAACAACCCCGGCGTTTCCCGACTCAAAATGCTCAATCAACAGGAGATGACTCGTCTTCAACAGTCGGGTCTCGGTGCTCAACATGCGCCGAATCAACCCACTGCTGTGGACATGTTTGCTTCCTCATCCATGCAAGCTACCCGGGACCAAATGCACGGTTCTCCCCATCCTACTGCGCAACCCGTAGGTCCCCCTGGTGCCAATCAGGGGATGGTACCTGGGAACCAACAGCCGACCGTTCAGAAGAGGATGTTGACGACGGCCGAATTTCAAGAGCGGAAGAGTTATCTGCTCAGTTTGATCTCGCAGTCTGAGACCAATCTAAGCGCTCTCATGCAGAATGCACGCAATGCGGGCTCTGTTGATCCTCACATGCAGCAAAAGATCAGCCAGCTTCGTACAGAGCTTGTTAGCCGGAAGGACATGTATACCAAGTTCGTAGCCACTTTTGGCGCTATGCTGACCCAGCAGATGGCGAATGGCATGGTACCCTCGAACATGGCGCATATGTACGTCCTTTTAATCGTATGGCCTCTAGCCATTGTTGACGTTTTGCTAGCAACCCCATGGTGCATTCCACTTCGCAGCTCCAGCAGGCAGCGGTATCCAACCCTCAGGTCCAGCCTGGGTTTGTCACTCAGGCTAATCAACCCGTCGGCCCGCAGTACAAGTTTCCTACCGGAAATGGTCCATCTCCGATGCCTACCCAGAGTCAAGGTGCTTTGAACCAGCAGATCCCTATTCAACCTGCGCAGATCGCACGACCAAATACCATCCCTCCCCGAACCGGGGGTACTCCTCATCAAATTCCTAGTGGTCAACTACCGAATACCATGTCTCCGAATCTGGGAAATTTTATAGTCCAAAGTGGACAGAAGGTTCCCGATCAGACTCGACAGTCGGCAACGGGAGTTATGCCGCTAGACAAACAGCGGTTTGAGACTACGTACGCTCAGTTCTGCCGAAGCCAAGGCACAAATCCGGGCTCTCGAGTTCAAATAGGGGAGAACAGGACGGTCGACTTGCATCAGTTGCATGTTTGCGTCATGCATGAAGGCGGTGCAGCATCAGTGAGTATCCTTTGCACGAGACTATCTGAATCTAATGCTAAATCGGACCAGGTAACTCAGCGGGATATGTGGGCTGTCATTGGTGGTCGATTGGGCTTTATTCAGTTCCCCGGGAACGACACTGAGCCAGGCCGGTCTGGGCCTGGAATCGCCCAGCAGCTTCATAACACTTACGAACAGTACCTTCAGCACTTTGAGAGCGCATATATCCTGACGGTCAAAAATCGTCCGATCGGGTCACCGCAACACCTGATGCACCCAAATTCGCTCGCCATTGGCAACAGTACGACTTCTGGTATGTCGGGGAATCCCCCAGAAGCACCCCCGAACTCTCAACATCCGTTCCAAAACCAGCAGCTTATCGCTGCGGCGTTGCGATTCGCGCCGGCGAGCGCCCAAGAGATGCGTGCTCGACGTGTTCCCGACAGCATGATCAACTTCGTAGAGCGTTATCGTGGCGAGCTCCTCAAGGTTTACCAGCAACAAGCCCAATTGGTTGCGAAGAGGAATGCAGAACAAGAGCAACAGAACATGGTGAATGCGCAAGGCCCACTGCCCAGTACGCATGAGCAAGCGTCCACCAGTTTACAACCTGGCACTCAGCGACCTCCCCAACCTATCGGAGCAAACACAATGGTTAGTATGGCGGGCGAAAATAAGATATCGAATGGATCCTTTGCGCCGGAGAACATTGCAGCTGTGCTTCATAGGCAATCACCGACACAGGAACAACTTCAGCAGGCAGCGGTGACGATAGGACACATCAAACAGATATTCCAACAACGTAGTGAGCTCTCTTGGGTTCTCTTTACCGCCACTCACTCTTTCTAGGTATTCCTGGAATAGCTCCGCAACAAATTCCGGATGAGCAACGACAGGAGTACAGTCAAGCCCTCGAACAGACATACAAGATGTCATCGGAACTTGACAACAAACTGCCTATGTATTTCGCAGTGTTTAAGGATGAAGGGATTCTCCGCAAATACATCGCTATTGTGAGTTTCTTTGTCTCTTTGTCTTCGTGTGCTTATATTATGGCTCGCTTGATTAGGTGCTGACGGTAGCGAGGCAACGGCAGCTCTTGGCTACCAACTCACCACAGTACATTATAAGCATGACAACTCTTCGTAATATGCAGATGCAAATCCATAAACTCGACGATGAGTTTGACAATCAATGGCGCGCGATGAAGTCCTCCGCCATCCTCCCGGCTGCCAGTGCTCAACAGCATGTTTCGCTTACCCCCTCTCGTTTAAACCCTACTGCTGTCTTGGTGCCACCGATGCAAAATGTATCTCAAATAGCCCCCCATGCATCCCAGAGCAATGGACGTCCAACTTCTATTAATCCTACTCCATCGCAACAACCTCCGCCTACGCAATCTCAGCTCCAACCCCCTCCTCAACCCCATCCGCAGCCAAATCCTCAACTGCAATCCCAACAACCCATGCTACAACAGGTGAAGAAAAACTTCCAGCCTTCCATTTCACCTAGTCCGTCGGCCCCTCCACCCCCGGCCACTCTCGCGTCCCCTACTCCTACTATTGCGGCTGCATCATCGTCCACCCCCGCCACTAGTGCTCCTACTCCTCAACCTACAAATAGTTCACCACAGACCCCGAAGTCACCTCCGTCGAAAGCGGCTGCCAAGACCAAGGCTCCGACTCGAATGAACCGGAAAATGTCGAGTGCGAGCAGGGGCCCTGCTACACCAGAAACGACCCCTGTCGTTGTTGGAGCCAAGCGTCCACCTGAAGAAGACGTCGCTGCTACCTTCACTAGTGTAGGCCCTTCGGAAGCCGAAGCAAGCAATGCGCCATCGCCGAAGAAGGCCAGAACGGAATGGGAGGGTGAGCCGAGCGAAGTACTTGTCAAGAAAAAGCAGGAAATAGAAAACATCAATACTGACGATGAAGCTGCTGCATTCCTTGATTGCGTGAAAGAGTTGTTTACCCTGACCGCGTCTGCAGACAACGAGATTCATCATAACCTTACTTCTACCTTTCATCAATTATTGGCAGGCGTAGCTCAGGATCCTGCGGATGCAGCCGCAACAGCTGCCGCGCTTTCCGCACACGGTACTGGGGATACTAGCGCACCACCCACCGCTCTTTCGCCCCACCTGGCCCCTGCCAATGATGCGTTCTTGGAGTTTATCGATTTCTCTTCGTTTACCACTCTGGAGGACGAGGATAGCGACTCCAAGGCACCTACGCCTGACCTCGTCCCCTCGTCGGAGACCAATCCTAGCCCAGAGTCCGGCTCAGAAGGTGATTCGTTGGGGAGTACTGGATCGCCTGATAAAACTAAAATTGATGAATCGGGGGATCGCTCCGATCCGCTACGACTTGGATCTCTAAGAGAGATCGACGGAGGCGAGTCGGCTTATTATCAGGCTGGTGACTGGAAATGGGAGGGTCCAATGCCCACACTCGACCAACCATGGGCGATCTTTACTTCATAGTGTCTCGTCGGTTTGTGTTCTGATTATTTATTTGCTTCCATCTTTATGCTGGATATACTCGGTCTTCCTTTGCGCCCGAGGTGACTTACTCATCTCCACCCCAGATCGCCTCCTACCCCCCTTGTTATCCTACTATCCTCTTGGTTTATGTGTCATTGCTCTGTATTCCTAATGTTGTTCTACTCTGCTATCGCGTATTCTTGCTCAGACCCTGGTCTCTTAATGGATAGCTAACTTGAGCGAGTGTTGCAAGTATACAATTGCGTGATGGAAATGGTACGTCTATCATCTACTTTAGTCCGTCTGGGGGTTTCAACGCACGAGACTGGCGAGTATTGCCGAGCACCCGTGCCTTTAATAAAGCAAGGGGTCCATGACCTTGGGGTGAACCGGATGACGCAAGGGACAAAGGGGTGGCCGAGCTCTGCAGTCTTGCTTTTCTGATGCTTGTCAGGGTTTCAAATTCTCTCCTCCCCCTTTCCCACTGCTCTCGGGCCGCATTTTTAGATTCATCGTCTTCCACCGCCAGTTGCAACGTCTCTGGTAACCCATAACGGCCCTTCAGCTGATCGTCGGCCGCCCGTTTCGTAGCATCAACCTTCTTCTCTGCCCGAAAACGCTTGCGAACGAGGGAGGAAAGCGCATAGGGATCACTGTTGTAACGATCGGACACCTCTTGCAGGGATTCGAGTCGGGGTATCTGTACTTTATTGACGTGATCTTGGGCGGTCGTCGATTTCTCGAGCGCTGCGAGTGGATCAGCGGGCCCAGCGTTGCCATCTGTGTCTAAAGTCGCGCGTCAGTTGGAAGGAGAGGGGAAAAAGGCGTCGCATCCATGTACCGTGTATCGCGAAACCACCATTCTCCTCAGGGTTCCAATCCTCATCTTTCTGTCTCGCACCCGAGACGACGACGTAGCGGGTATTCTGTATCGGGCATGAGACATACGGCCAAGGGCCACGACAGACCACTAACCTTTGGATCTGTCTGAATCTCAAACCAGCCATCACACAGATGGCATTTACACCGGAAGGAATAGATGGGTGTGGAGTAGTAAGCCCCGACTTTCTTCTTCTCCGCATTGTAGCGCACGCCCATGCCAATGTGGTTGTTGCATGTTCCACTACAGGTGTTTACGACATCGATGACGAGCAACTCGAAATGGAGACTTGGACACGTACCACCAAATGTTGAACGGCAGCTCGAAACGGGTTATCAGGATGCCCTTGTCGAGTTTCCTAGCCCGATCACCCAGGGCATGTTTGCCTGCAAGCGGAATGAGCACTAGCGTTGAACCGAAGCAGAAGGCGAACCTCTGTAGGCATTGAGACTCTTGTGCTTCTCGCCGTCGTAATCTGGCGGGTAATACTTGTTGAATCCTGATGAAGCATGAGCAAGAACCCAAGGTGGGGTGGTTCGGCAGGTCCGACTTTCCTTGCATGACGGTCACAGTCCAAGAAGCGGGTGCCTGATTAACTAATATACGGCTCTTGCCGAGTACAGTGTCTGAACTTTAACTTTGTTCTCCATCATCATCATCAAATCCTGGGTACGCTGTCGACCTTTGTCGTCTTCTTGTACTCATCCATCGTTCTAGTCACCTTCTGACTCGTTCACCACACACGCTCCATCCAGAATGAGCAAGGACGAGAAAGCTTACGATGCAGCCGGCGCTCTCCCCGCTGCCAAAATCCACAAAATCCGTATCACGTTGACGAGCAGCAACGTCAAAAACTTGGAAAAGTGTGCGCAAAATCGTGTCGTTTCTCCCTTTGCTTGTTTCTTAAGCAAGCCGCAGTCTCGACCGATCTCATCAACCGCGCCAAGGACAAGCAACTTCGTGTCAAGGGGCCGGTCCGCCTTCCAACCAAAGTCCTCAAAATCACCACTCGTAAAACTGCATGTCTCGTTTACTGCATGTGTATTCGATCGCTCACGTCCCGTCTTCCAGCCTTGTGGTGAAGGTTCAAAGACCTGGGACCGATACGAACTCAAGGTTCACAAGCGTCTCATCGACCTCCACTCGTCGAGCGAGATCGTCAAGCAAATCGTAAGGGGCATGTTCGCGGCGCGTCTGGTACCGCTCTAATGGCAATTTCTCAGACTTCTATCAGTTTGGAACCTGGTGTGGAGGTCGAGGTTACTATATCCTCTTAATTCCCTTTTGTACTGTGTGATCTTGTACTTCAGTTACTCCTCCCCTGAGCGAAAACTGAGCCAAGAGAGTGGATTATTGTACACGGTAGGTCTAATGAGTGTAACAACTTTCAAGCCTTTGCATAAATTACCATACAGCGGTATTTGTAAGGTATCATCAGGGGAAATGCAATCTGGATCTACTAAATGTAAGGTGATGCGATGCGATGCAAACATGAGGTAAACACATAGAATAGTTACAAGTATACAGCGTAAGATCCAATGACCGGTCGATGGTCACTCCGACCCTCTAGAAGACGCATCCCCCGGTCATCCAGACTGCTATATTTCAGACAGATGACATCGCCTTTGGCAGGATGAGGCACGAGATTAAGTGTTGAAACAGTGGACTCCTGGGTGGCGATACTTTGGGAGGTGTCTCTTCGAAAGGGAAAGAAACGCCAACGAGTTGAAGGTGGTGGTGTTGGAAAAAGATCCTTGGGAGGAACAGGTGGTGGACAGTCCAAGAGGCCATCATTCCGAATCGGCGAAATCGACAGGAGCGAAGGTGAATCTGAACCATCTTGTAGAACGTCTGTGGAAGGGACACGCGTGGAGTCATCAGAACCTTGCGTCGGTGGCTGTACAGAGCTATGATTATCTTCTTGATCCTGGTCAGTGGTTTCCGTTGATGTGGTTCGATGGGGGACCCGAGGCGGCTTGGGTAGGTTTAAAGACACTGGTCGGTTTCTCGAAATCGTTTTCGTCACTGGTCGACCAAAATAGTCTTGTTTGGCAGAGAAAGTAACTTCAGAATTCGGCGAACCTCCAGAGTCGCGCCGAGCTCTGACTGAAAACGGTCGAATAGCTTGTGAGATCAGAGTGCCTACCCGAGTCCGTTGTCTTGCCATTTCCACTATATCCGGCTCCGCATCACCGACATCAGGTCTGACAGTCGACTTCCACAGAATGCGATCGCACCTGCGACCATCTCGGGGTCAACTAATATGTCGATTGCAGCAGAAATCACTGACCAGCTAGGAACCCGTTGTTTGTGAGAAGAATCATAGACAGCAATATCGTCTTCATGATCATGGGAAGCTTCGATGGGAGTTGAAGGAGCGGACTTGGTAGAAAACGGTCGTGACGATGGTCGAGGAATGAAGATACGCTGCTTATCAGGTGGTCCTAACAGTCGAGTTGTTTCTGGTGGAAGTTCAATAGGACTTGATGGGATATCTTCAACCGAAGGTCCTGAAGATGGAGGGTGCTCAACAATGTCAGGAGATTTTGACCTAATATCCCGTAGACCACGCTTATTCCTCAACCACGCTGGGGGTGATGGGGGGACGACAGATGGCGAAAGAAGCGCCTTCCATTTTGCCTTTGCTTTCTGAGCAGCTGCAGCAAAGGCTACACGTCCACCTTCACTTATGGTCGGATTCGTGGCAAACGAAGTAAAGTAGTCGTCGTCTTCGGGTTCCGAGGCAACACCCTTGGAATGAGTGGTCCATCCGGAAGATGCCAAAGAACGTGATTCGCCCTCGATATCCTCCCCGTTTTCTTCCTCTTCGCCACCTTCTCTCTCAGTCTCGTTGCCATCTATGGGAGAGCGCCTACTACGCCGTCGTTTTGTTCTGGAACGGCTTGCCACGTCATACTTGAAGGTCGGCGGAAAGTTAATAGGCGCTTCCTGGAAACCAGAGAATGCTGAGTTCGTTTCCATTTGCCGCTTCAGTTGATCAAACGCAAACGCCTGTGCATAATCTAGGGGTGATTTTTACTTAACCTAGCTCATAATCAAGGAATGACAGGGAGGTACGTACCATGCCTAGATATCAGCCAATCCGCATGCAAGCGGGTAATATCTAATCGGAAATTGAGGTCGCCACAAAGGAATGTATAGTCAAATCTGTCTGTGATATCTGAAGGAGTGTAAGATCACCTTACTCAAAAGTCGTTGGGATGTCCAATCACCTTCTCTTGAGGTTCTAGGATCATGGGGTCGCAAAAAGTCATCCACGGCAAGCTCAGCCTAGAAACAAGTCAACTGGCATCATGGCACATCATGAACAAGCTGACCTTGATCTTCGCTAAATTCGCCAGTCGGTGATGAACCTTTCCTTCATGAGCTACAAAAAATAATGTCATGAAATGGATGGCTGTAGTAACATCAACGAACCAGCCAGGTGAGCATTCAAGAATAAGAAAGTAGAACCATCAATTTTGAGGCTGATACCGACACCACCCTTGTTACCAACACGACCGCCGATTAAACCGGCAGTAACGGCTGATTTCGAGAATCCTGAAAGAATGGTGAGCGGCCAACATTCACACAAAGACGTTTACCTGCCTTCGACTAGGTCTCGCAAGTCTCTGTGAATGTAGACTGAAAGGTATAATCCCATCATCCTCTCTTTCACCAGAGGTACATAGGGTCCCATTTCCGATTCTTTAACGGTCACACGACGATGCAACGAATGACGCTTTGGCGAAGCTGAGATGTCCTTGAGTCCGTGTTCTCCCTGTACTTGACGGTTCGCTTGCGTTCGATGGCACAACCAGTGTTCGAGCATAGACGTCCAACCAGTTTGGTTAAAGTTCACCACGATTTCATCTGGAAGATCGTCAGAGCTCTTCCATCCACGGCCAACCTCATCTCGCTCCTTTTCTTTGCGTTTGAGGCTTTGCAAATGGTAAAGGAGTTTCTCGTGATCTTTGTCCTCGCTTTTATCCCTCTCCTTCTCCTTATCGGGTACTCCAAGTTTGATGCCAGCACCGAGACCCATGGGTATACCTACGGAATTGTTCATGATCATGCATGGAGGACATCCCAAGATACTCACCAGACGAGCTTGGGCACTCTTGCCCTGCTCTTCAAAAAAGGTCAGCTTGGCTGGGATACGAAGAAACAAAAATCACCCACACCACAATGAGATGATATGGATGCATGGGCTCTGTAGACAACACAGGAAAGGTTGGTACTTCGCTTGGCGCGCGCCTGTAACTCCCGTGTGGGGATATGGCACCCAGCAGCTCTTCCAAGTCGCCCTATGCACCAATGTAGCCAAATTTGGGAGCACAAATTCAGGCGTACCTTTGGCAACGAGTCGTGCATATTCCATGTCAATATCCTGATCTTTAGAAACTTTGGATGCCTCCGCAAAGACTGAAGCCTGGGAGACGGAAAGGCGACGTCACTCTGGGGAAAAGATGGTAGAACCGTTGTTCCAGGAGGCGCAGGAAACAGAGACTGTAATCTCGCAAAGACCGTCTGTTGACCTGGATACAGTCAACGGTTACTACCAAATCGATACCAGACGTGACGAGCGAGTCGGGAACTACCTTGACGCGTTAAACGAGGTTGTTGCGGGATGGTTCGAGGTTGCTGGGGGACGCTTGTGGGCATCGTATGCCCAAAAAATCGGGCCAATTGGCCTGTTCTTAAGGCTGTCGAGGCAGTGGTCCAGAAGGAAAGGAAGGGTACATGAGCGGTGACTTGTGGTCAGTGTTAATGAACCTGTCCAATGCAGTACTGATTACGTAACCAGCTCCCGTACTGTAAAAGTGATATGTTGATCAAGGGCAAATGGTGGGCGTGGAACCGCAATCGTATCATGGTATTGCTATGGACATCCCCGCAAGTCGAAACGTGGTTTACGTTCACTATTCAAGGGTACCCGCCGGTGCACACACTGCACCGTCGGCCATTCTGGCCGTACTATCGTGGTCAGCGTGTCTTCCACCCCGGACCCAACGTGCTTGACCTGAGGCAAACGTTCGTAAGCATCCACGAGTGTAACAGTTACTCTTCTTGCAATTTATTCAATAGTCGCGGCGTACAGCCGCGTTTCTGCGGCGCGGTCTAGCCTACTTGCTCACTTCTTCGGGGCGGTGCGCCAATTTGTCAAACAGGGTACGCCGATTTCACCTTCTGTGACCGTTAGGATGTGAGTCCTTTCCGGGAGAGAAGCTCACTGACATTCTTGACCGAGTTCATGTCAAGAATTGGTTGTTCTACCAAACCAACTGATAAAGCGTAAGCCCAGCGTAGCGAGGGTCTCGGATCGATATCGCATTCATACTCAGCCGGGAGTTAGTGGTGCCTGTAGGCAGCGGAGCAAGGGAATGATATGTGGTGGTTGACACAAGGCGCTGCTTGCTTCCTGAGGAAACGGCACAAAATTTGCCTCGAGTCGAAAATATGTGGCTTTGAAGCAGATACAGCGGTCCCGAGTTTATATCAGGCTGTGCCCAGCTGCAGCACGATGAACCACGATGAAGCTCGGACGAGGGAGAAAAGAGCGTGGTACTTCCATGACGGAGAGTCGTGTTCTTAGCTATCAGCGTCACAGCACCGTTTCTTCGGAAGTAAACAATAATGAGGAACGCACGTCAACTGGCTGGCAAAGATACATTAGAGTCCAGAAGCAACGCCCCACAGACCTCCACACTGAGACACGCAGTCACCTCCCATACCAAAAGAAGCCTGACATCATCCTGCTACCTTCTCGAATCCTTCTTGAAGTATTCACTGTTTATTGCGGTCGCCTGTGCCATGTCGAATATAGTCTCTCCCACACCGAGAAAACGCTCGGCCCAGGAGCGTATGGTCGGGTCTGATATCCTGTTCGTCTCAATGCTACACCGAGTAGGTCAAATGCAGGATGAAAAGAGGGAACACGAAACGTACGTGAACCCACTTGAGCGTCGAATGCCAGCGATGACTGTCGACACCAATATGGCGTCCGCTGCATAGTGGACGAATCGGCCGAGAACCATGTTGTGATAGAGGAAGGTGGTGTTCAATAAGACTAGTCTAGACGAATTCTGGGCGCTGCAATGGCGTTCAACGACGTTTGATGCTGAGCGTGAGGCTGCGTCGCCGACGGTGTGCGGCTGATGGTAACTTAAAAGGAACGTCTCCTATCCGAGCCACCTGCTTCATGCACACAGAGGCGGTACTTTGGGGCCAGCAGGTAGTACTGGTCCCATCGACTCCAGACCACGTCGAGGTATGCACGCCGTGCTCTCTACACTCCAGATCGACTACATCAATTTGCGTTAGAGGTACCATCGCTGGATGACCGATCCAAAGCTGCTCCAGGACACCGGCACTGATCCTCTCACCCTGGAGGAAGTTTATGAAATGGAGAGTACGTAGGCCACGACGCCATGTCACACGAAAGCTGAGTCTATGCAGAACACTGGCGAGAGGATCGTGATAGTAAGTCCACAGACTCGCTTCGTGCGGATATCCACATCATGCGGTAGAATTGACACTGATCATCCTCGCAAACGGAGAGGGTGACATTGCATCCCTCCCAATGGTTGGTGATGTGAATGTGTTTCTCAAGGGTGATCCCAGTGATGAAGGATTTGAGGCCGAGGTCGGCGTGATGATCGCAGGTATGTGATGGTAGAGTTTTTGGTGTATCAATCATGCCCTCCGCTTCTAGAGGAGAGTTACCGGGGAAGAGGCCTCGCGCTCGAGGCGTTGAGGCTTATACTATCATACGTAACCGGGTCGTCTGCATTCCGCACGGGTCTACCACTATCGTTGGTACCCGATCCCCCTTCCCCCTTTCCAATACGATCGGACAGCCTGGTAGTACGCATAGGCCAAGAAAACGAGGCCAGCCTCAGATTGTTCGAGCGGCTTGGCTTCGTGGAGACCAAAGGGCCCAATGCCTTTGGCGAGAAGGAGATGCGGTTGCTCTCACGCTGAGCATCTATATTTGGATTCTATTGTCCGCCCGAAAACGTATAAAAGCGGGCCCAGAAAGTTCTCAAGGCTTCGCGCGGCTTGATCACTCACCGCCATTATCAGCAGTACTTTGGGTTGGCCACTTTGACATACCAGGTCGTCCAGGAAATCGACAAGTGAAATAGCGATCGTTCAAGAGTCGATTTCTCACTGGGAAACGAGAAACCGCCCAAGACTGAACAGAGTGAATTCAGCAACTGTTTGTGTGTGCTTGGTTCCTTGCTTACTCATCAGACACGCGTTTAAATAGCGCACAAGTCACGTCGCGTGCATTCAATCGACGCGTCTCCAATCATTATGTCGCAGTGAGTACAGTCCAATCAACAACGCATCCTCGTCCTCAATCCGTTCAGCATCTCAAGGACGTACGGTCATATACCAGGTGTCCGTTTTGGCACCACTTTCAGGAAGAGGTGGGCCTTCAAAGCTTTTCTTACTTGCTGACTTCTGATTCACCGTCCAATTTCCAGAGAAGACCTGGTCAGAGCTGGCGTGCATGCCCAGAATCAAGCAGGTATACACGGTGATTCTGGCGAAGACGGGGGTGCATTTTCGATTTGTATATCCGGGGGATACGAGGACAACCGAGATTTAGGCGATACGATGTACGTCATTTTG
>JBBPTP010000021.1:0-64239 GCA_038094195.1 Pulveroboletus aff. carminiporus | reverse complement strand
AGTCGAGCGAGGCGGTAGACAGCTGGATAGTCGAGGACGACGCCACAGTTGAGCTGCGATGCCGCATGGGAATGACCATAATGCGCGCACCAACCAGACAGCGCATTCTGGAGCGTGTCTTGGTTGGGTAGCTCCGACAGCGGGGGAATGTGCAGCAGCGTAAGAAGTCGCTGGTACTCGTTGTCACCTGTAGCATTATCCGACGACGGTGTCATGAAGGCATTAGGGAGAGTAGAACGGCAAAGAATGGCTGCGCGTCGAAGGAAAGGTAGTGTGAATGTGTACAACAACTTTTCAATCCTAGCTTCGCCAAACATCTCGAACACGAGCGTCGCGGTGTGCTCGAAAACAGGCGAATGGCGGACGACGGACATGAAGAACATGCGCACGTCACCAAACAGGTCTGCATGACTACGCGACACGACCTGGATGGAACTTGAGGACCGCGCCTTGTTCAAAACGTAGACCATCCCAATGACAGTGCGTGCCAGGCAGGCATAGTAACACAGTACCAAAACGTGCTGAAGCATCTCTGGAGCGACGGCGGCCGTCTCGATGAGGACTGTAAGTGGATCACGAAGGAGCAAGGGATACGAATAAGACGTGAGAGACGTCCTGCTCCACTCTGGCAATAGGCGTTTGATAATAGCCTGTTTCACCGCCTCCTTCCCTCCGTCTGGTCGCCCTTCCAGTTCGATCTTTGCCAACGAGGCCAAGCATCCGAGCAGAGAGCGCACCATCCGTATTTGCGTCTCCGTCAAGCCGTCCGCGACGTTCCCATTCGCACCTGTTCCGCGTGTTGCGACCTCGATCGAGGCGATCGTGTATCCAATGAGCTCCTCTGGCAAGTATATCCCTGATCCCCGCTCCCCTAAGTCGGGCTCCGGTCTCTCTCGCAAATGACGCGTCTGCTGCGAGGAGACCTTGGCCGCGTTCATCATGCTGTCCAGCATCTTGAACGTCTCAAAGTTTTCCCCGCGTCGAATCTGTACGAGATAGCTAGGGTCTTGCGCGCTCCAAAAGACGAATTCGCCCGTGCCATTCCGGAACTGCAGCGAATCCATCATCGTATCCGGTTTGGACTTGAGGATCGATATCCCCACCGCGCGGATCCAATCCGGGAACGGGACGGTCGTAGCCGGGAGCGTCGATGGCCGAGAGATAGGGAGGATGGTGTTACCCAAGCTTTTACACAGCGGGCAGATAAATTCTTTACGAAGAATGTTCTCTGGATGATTTCTTGTCGCATGTGAGCGATGTCGCTGACGAACGGACGCGTTATAAACTTGGAAACACTCCATGTGCATCATGTGGCCACACATGGACGTGTGCAAGCCAAAACGGGTATATTGGGCCGGGAAACCATCAAAGTTGGGAACAAACTGGGTGACGTCTTCGTGGTGGTTCGCATCCACAGAAGGGAAAGTCGACGGAGAAGGTTGCTGCGAACTGCGGTCGAGCGAAGGCGACATCCCCATCAACTCGTTGAGATATGCACTGTGGCTATCGGGGTGTTTCCGGAGCAGGCGGCTGGGTTGGATGAGTCCAAGCGTCCCCCACGGTTTCGAGTCGTTGAGATCCTCCTGACAAACGATACATGAACCATATTGCACCAGCTCTTCCAGCGTCTCGTCCATCTCGTCGTCGTCGTCATTATCCACGTCCTCAAAGTTAACCGCGAAACTCGCTTGCTGAGCCTTCATTTGAGCCATGATCGCCTCCTGCCGCGCCTTTGCTGCCCGCTTCTTCAGCGTCTCAGTGTCTACGCCAGATTCCACGACGGTGATGACCTTGCGACGCGCTTCCACCTCTCCCGGAACAAACTTGGATATCGCCCTTAAGATCCATCCGACTCTAGCCGTGTAAGGCTTGAAATGTTCTGTATGCTCCATAGCACAAATGATATCGATCAAGTTCTTTCCGTCTTCAAAGACCTTGAGCGCAGACAAGTGGCTAAACACCGACGCCCGCTCGACGAGCGCAATCATGACAAGGTAAAATGCCTGATCGAGAATTGCCTCTGCAGACGGTGGCGTGGTCCCCGCTGCTTCTGTGAGCACTAGAATGTTGTAAATTGCGTAAAACATCACTTGAAGGAGCACCTCTGACTCCAGCAAGGACGACAAAATCGAGAACGGACCCGTGTCTATGCCGATTGGTTTCGGCACGATCACAGGGTCCATCTCGCCGGTCTTCTTCTTCAGCCGCGCCTTGAGGACCGCCTCGACTTCTTCACGCCTGTTTCGAGCATAGTGGTAATGAAACGGGTTGACCTCTTCATATAGCGCATCTTTGAGCTCGTAGGTACCGATATCGGCGGTCGCTTCCGGGGCTCTAAAGTTGGCGACTTGCCTGAGGACGTGTTCGAAACAGACGTCATCCGCCATGCGCTCGGAAACGCGCTTCACGAGGTCGGTGTACGTGCATGGTCCGGCTGCAAGTGCGTGGATGATCTCGCGCCGAACGGCGACGGGAAGGGGCAATTTGGTCGCGTTGCCTTTTTCTGTCAAGAGAGTGATGATGACGTATAGCACCTCCTCGACCATGCTGGATAGCTGAGGGCCCTCGTACACCGGATGGACCACCGCACCGCGGAAGAACTGGAGGAGCTTAAAGCGATCGAGGATGCTCACAATGACCGTGTTCGGATCGAGAACGATGAGGGATGTTTGGAGGATGAACAAGTCCTGATCATAACATAGCTCGCGAAGCATGAAATCGCGGTAATGCAACAATTGACCACGTATCGGAAAGCCGTTGCGAACCCACAGTCCGGAGCGAATCTGTGCAACCATCGCTAGTACTACGAGACCAAATTAAAGCCCTAGAGGTGGAACGACGACGTTAGAAAGCTTACCTCGCAAGGGGAAATCGATGAGGGTGAGAATTGCGTCCTCTGTTGCGACTCGCATGAACAAGTCCCGTACGCTTGCGACACCCACTCGGCTCAGAGAGTCTTCCGAGAGAATGTCGACGTTCTTCAGCAGCTCTGCCAAAAGCCAATGAAGCGAGTGATGGAAGCTGACCCAGCCATCCAAGACGTCAAAATCCACGATCGTGTATTCGACGTCCCCAAAGAGAACGTCGTGGTATGCCGGCTTTGAGAATTTATTCTTGTCGAGCTTGTCGTTGGACAGCGTGCATACCGAGAGAATATCCTTGACGACTATCGAGACGGCATTGGTGAACTGTGCGGGGGTCGCCCAACTAAACGCCTCTCCGTAAACCTTGATGACGCGCGATAGGGAGAGCGTGACATTGAAGACGCTTATCCAAGCGTCCGTTTCATACTCGACGTGATTGGTGGCCGCACGTTTGTTCGGGTGGACACACATGAAGAGTTGACACACCTTGGCAAACTTGCGAATGAATGAAGGATTTCTGGCGATGAGATGTTGGACGGGTTCGTTGTGACAAAGGTACCGAAGGTCGCTGAACACAGGCATGAAACGTTTGGACTTGAAGGGAAAGCTATCTACATCCAGTTCGGCGACCTCGGGAGCGTTTGCTGGAGCGTCGACGATACGCTTGTTGACGATCTGGTTCATGAAGAAGTTGATGATGATGTCGAGTAAACGTGTGACAAGATCATAATATCGCACGATGTGGCTTGCGATGGATGGGACAGTAAAGAGCTGAAGGGCGAAATATTTGATTGATGTTTCCGCTTCCCTATCGACGAGAAGATAGGCATCCACGATGCGCGGATATACAGACGCGAAATGGCTCCCTACGAGTGGATTTAGCGGTTAGGAACGATTGACGGGGATATACCAAACCTATAGCGAGCTTGTGAGGGTGCGAAAGTGTGAGGACGGATGCGTATATCTCCTTGAGGCTAATACGCGGTTTCTTCCAGAGTCGTGCATGGTATAAAAACAACCAGTCGATCCTACACGGATTGGGAATCTCGGCGGAGAGGTCGGGAACGTGGGATGCAGAACCGTAGGTGTTGCTCTCGCGGCGCCTAGGGGAGAGTAATTCCGCTGCGACGACCTCGCGGATGATCAGCGTATCCGTTCCGAGCCGACTGCGGGTGAGATCGAGGAGCCATTCGATAATGACCACGACGACCTGCTCCCTGAAGGTATCATACGCGCGACGAATTGTGACGCCGATCTCAATTTTTGAGATGATTTGGGCGATCTCGAGAAGACGAGGAACGTTGGTGTTCATGTCGATGATCTCACGACCATGTTCATCGATGGCGTGTGCCATCGCGGTCGCTTCCTTGTGATCATGGTTTGTTGTCTCGCAGATGAGCTGGATGACTTCGTCGAACGAATGCTTGTCGTCGTTCCAGATGATGACGGAGTACTGGTCCTTCTGCATGGGGTCGGCAGTGGGCTGAAGTCGAAGGTCGGCTTCATTGGGGGGGACGCCGGGTTCGTCTGGCGAGCAGTCAAGCGTGTCAAGCAGGAAATCAAGCGCATAGCCGATTGTACGACCCATGTTATCCCTCAGCTCTGGAGGGAAGGCGGCGCGAAAGGGATAATGAGGGACTGGAGGGATGTCAATGTCGGATATGGTTCTGGAAATCACTCTTGGAGTTGCGTCGGGAGCGGTGACGGAGGAATCTAACGTAGTATCGGAGTTGAGGACAAGAGGGTGAAAAGGACATTGGATATCCTGGCGCCAGGCTTCTCCGTCACCGCAGTCGCAGCAGCCGCCGGACTGTTGTGCGATGAAGAAGCTCACATTGTGGTCCTTGTGAGAGCTAGAACGGAAGCAACGACTGCAAAGAACACAGCTCTCGTCGAGCGCACAGTCCCTGATGGGAGAGGATGAGGTAGGAGAGGTGGGAACGAGGGAGGATGCTCACTTGCACCGGAAACAGCTCTCTCCTTTGGTGAATATGTGACCACAAGGACGGCCCGGGACGACCGGGTCTTCTGATCCCGAGCCTGCAAAGCGGAGTTCTGCCTGGACCTGGCCAAGGGTGGCGTGCATGGGGAGGCTGGAGTTTGAAAGCGGAAGGAAGAGATGTGCGTACGGTCCCCAGAAGGCGTCGTACAGCTCTGAGAGGATTTCTGCGCGGGTCGCGGGCGTGAAGACATACTTGCGGGAGCCAGGCATCGTTTCGAGGGCGAAGCGGAGGCGAGAGAGGGGATCGGACGGACGGTCGCGCGGGTTCATCGTCGGGGGGAATTTGGAGTTGAAGAAGCCCATTATTCCAGACATGTTCGCGATGGTGCTCGACGACGGCGACGACGGCGACGATGGTTCATGCGATGGCGGGCATCGAGCCGACCTCGCATTCACGGGTCACGTGACATCGACACACTCTCCCTCTGCCAGATATCAATCGATGACGTCCCGGTCCTCTCTGCACTCGCCCGCCCCCCACCCGCCGCTCGCTCTCCTCGCCGACCCGCCCGCCCGTCTCATCGATGGCGCTGCAATGGACTATCTCCTCATCGAAGCCGTCAACGCCCTTCGCGCATCCTCCGCCGTGGCTGCCGCACGCGCCAAGAAGATCGAGCAGGAGATGGCGGAGGCAGGCATCCTCCCTCCCGCTCCACCCCCACCCCCTTCGAAACCCCCGCAAACCCACCGCGACAGCATCGGTAGCAATGCCTCGCGCACACAACTACCATCTCCAGAGGACGACGACGACGAAGGCGTACGGACCCGCTTGGAATCCATCGGTCTCCATGTGGGTGGAAATTTCGTGGAGAGGTATGATCTCCACCCATCTGATCACACTTATTCTACCCTACTTTCCGCTCAGGTTATGTCGCGACAGACCCTTGTTTGGTGACTCTCTCGACGCGATCAAGTTTGTCTGCAAGGACCTCTGGGTAGCTTGCTGGGACAAGCAAGTAGACAACCTACGCACTAATCATCGCGTTCGCCCCCTGTCTGCTCTCTCCGTCCCCACCGCTGATAAAACAGTTGTTTAGGGAGTGTTTGTCCTACAAGACAACGCTTTTAAACCCATCTCGCGCATCTCGTCTTGGCAAGGTCGCGCCGAAGCTCTCAAACGTGCCAAGATAGTGTGTATTTCGTCTCCCTTGCAACTCCCCCCTCTCATTGTGTTCCTGCACTCAAAGTATGTCGCCCTTCCAACGGGGCTCATCCGCGGTGCTCTTGCTCGCATGGGGCTTCACGGAACTGTGACCACAGAAATCACGTCGTTACCTCACTGTATGTTGACTCCGTGCCGCCCAACATCTCATCTTATACTCACCATAGGTACGTTCCAAATTAAACTTCCCAAAAATCCGTAGCTCTGCGCACTTTCAATGTTTTTTATTATTGCTCGTCTGTCGCGAGCTTTTCTAGCCACCGCCGACACACATGAGCTTGTTTCGCCTTTTCCCATTTGCACAAGCTGCCACACGATTAGTATTCTCGCCGCGTATCGATGTACGCAATGCCAGCGCATCTCGCTCGTGTGCTGCAAGCAATCTGACACCGCCTATCTGTTCCGCGTCCGAGGCAATTCCAGCGATGGCCGACTGACAGAAGCTTAGGAGTGCTATATACTGTACCATTGCACTCAAGGATCGCTTGCATCACCCTGGTCCGCACACCTAGAACCGGACTGCGCATATCAGTTCCGTAAATTAAACGTTTGCCTTCCTGTCATCGGATCGCTTGAGAGAGGCAGTTTAACCTGTCGAGTTATTTTCGATCGGCTGAGAGCGACTTGATTGATAGCTCGGCTCTGGTGGTCAGTTTACCGTGGGCGTGGTCGAGCCTAGGCAACACCACCGAGACCTCGCGTCATGATATTGCAGTCACCGCGTCTACTTGAAACGGCATTCATGAGCATTACGCCTTTTCTCCGCTGCCAGGGTTCAAGTCTTTCCGCACAGCCTGGTATGGGTGCTGACGTTTTCAACCCTCAAGACCTCACGGCAACACCGAGCACGCGCTGGCAGCGGCGAAACTCGGGATGCCTGGCAGTTTCATTCTCCAACTGTTGTAAGCCCATTGGTTCCAACGCTCACGGACCACGCACCGCCCTACGTGTCACCGCGCTACTGCCTCAGGCTCAGACTACCCTGTCGTACTGTTCACGACGTATTGTTCCAGTTTTGTTGGCCAGCTTCGCCCTGCAGCAGTGCTTCCCGCTGTCGGTGGAAGTACGCCATCCGACCGGTGCCATCCAGTGTGATCTACGCTGTACATACGCAGCAGTGTGGGTCACCGGCGGCGATCTCATCGATACATTGGCACGCTTGACGAACCGGTCATTAATCGGCTACGCCCACCATCATCGCAGCCATCATAATTGACCTGCCACGGTGACGTTGCTTGAAAGTCGCAAGGTTGGTTCTCGCGATGATCGCAGCAGTCAGGTCCAAGCATGTCGATGACAGCCATAGCCACGCTACGTAGCGTCATTACATCGATGTCTAATATAGAAAAAAATCCCTGTGGTCAGGGTAGACCGCGGTACTGCGACTATGGTACACTAATGGATTGAGATATGTAAAGCACAGACGAAAACGAATGTCACATATGAACGAGCGCTGGGCGCTTTCAAGCCGGTGGGTGAGTGACAGAGTGCGTCAGAACGCGTCCGACAGATCGCAACAAACCGATGTCGAGCGCGGCTTGCATAAGGATATCAGCGCCGAATATCAAAGTCGTGCGAAAATTCTAGATTTCACAGTCTGGGTGTTATGCCGCTAGATCCCATCGTCCCAACTCCACGCAACATGTTCGCGATGAAATGTCGTGTCGAAAACGGCTTCTTCCTGCTCGAAGAGGTGGACAAACTGGGCGACGCCGAGGGTGGGCACGACGACGGTGCCGGCAAAGACGAGGAAAGGATGGCGTCGGCCGAAACAGAACGTCTGGGCCGCCATGAGAAGAGCGTATGCGTTGGCGAATGATGAGAACTAGATGGCTTCGAGGAACCGCAGGAAGATGGTATAGTGATGGATGTCTTGGGTGGCACACTATCCGCGGTAGAGAACGCGTCTGTTGGGGTGGGTGGAATGAATGAAATGCAAGGCGAAGATGGTCGGGAACGCGGGCGACCAGAGAGAGAAGGGAATGTAGACAAGAGACTAGGTGATGGCACAGGGGGTGGATCCTCGGACAATGCCAAGTCCGTGGCCGATTCGGTTAGTTTCGGCAGACTGAGGGAAGAGGACGAACAAATTGGCGGCGCGAGAAAGTGTCGCTTGTTGGTGTGCGGGCTAACAGAATCCCCTGAACAGGTGGAAGGGGTGGAACTGGCCATGAAAGCTTGATTGACTCGGGCGGCCATGAGGGAGGACAGAGATCCCTCAGGGCTCGGCGCTGGCGATGCCGTAGGCGTTCGCTTTGGAGATGGAAGAGGAAACAATTCGTTTTCGTCTTCGTTCTCACCATCCTCCTCTTCTGGAATGCGCGGTGTAGTGGACGTTCTGCGAGTAGGTGAAGGCGGGGGCCGAGCACCTACGGCGGACGGGCTGGATACAGTGCGACGGAGGATCAATGGTACCCTGTAATTTTCCTTGGCTTTCGCGCCACCAGACCACAGTGTCTCCTGGTTGGTCGTTGATGGTTCGGCATCACTCGAGCGCCGGCGCTTGTCTATCTCATCTACGCTGATCGAGACCCCTAGGTTACCGTAGGAGGCAGAGGCGGCACTTCCTGCAACGGTGATAGTACGAGGGCGACGGTCTGCGCTCATGCTACGACGCCTCGAGGCGGCACGCGAAAAATGCTCTGGCCACGCGTCACCACTGACGAGGGCGGCTTCCATGACGGGCTGGCAGGCTGCACAACATGGGCGCAAGGGTACTGTGACGATATCTGAGTGAGACGGAGGAGGGTAGTGTTTCCGTGATGTATGGGTATATCGAGTTTGCAGGGAAGTGCTAGCAGAAGAGACAACAGAAGGCAGAGGGCGGAGTACGAGACAAGGGGAGAGAGGGGTATGGTCAACGGAGCGAGTCCGCGAGAGAGGTCTGAGCGAAAAACTAGAGTAGAGTTCGGTGCACGAGCGACGTCCACGAGTAAAGAGACGTACGTTGGAACCCGCAACGTTAGGTGAGACTGACTCTCATCGAGAGCGTCTTCTGTTGGTGCAGAGGTAGAAGGTCCCGCATACGACGTCCGCCTCTTCCATAGTGGGAGTGCATACGACTTTGTGATGACTCTTGGCAGTCGAGAACGGTGTGCAAGATCCGGAATGACAACGCACTGTGTCTCGAACCGTACGGCGCTACCACGCTCGTCGAGGGGCTCGATGGGGGACACCGGTGCGCGCGTATCTAACATCGATGTTGGTGGGGACGGTGGACGCGACGAAGAGTGGAGGCAGGGATAAGCCTCGTCCAGCGTCGACCCTCCAAACCATCAGGAAGAAAATGTCATACGATCTCCAAGCCGATTTCGGCTAAGGAACTAACCGTTCATCTTACCTTTCTCGTACGTATTACAGTCCGTAAGAGATGCACCTTTTGGCGCCGCCAAACACCAGCACGACGCGACGGACATGGCGCGTGCCGGGTGAGGGTGCTCATCTTTACCCGCCAACTCGAACCTGCTTTTTCTTTTACTTCCCTTTTCAACTTGACTTTTGTCCCGAATGAGTCGCTACATGACTGAGCCGTGGTTGTCATCTCAGTTCCGACGAGCTCCGAGCCACACGCGACATGCTACAGACTGAAAGAATTATAGCGATGGTAGGCATGGTGAGGTTCCATTTGCCAATCAACTCGATTCGGTGGATCATAACTATGAAGTGTCGCAGGCGCAATGTCAACTCACGGTCACATTTCCCTCCGTACAAAGCGCTATTGGAAGTGCTCGTCATGACCGTAGTGACAGCGCCAGCACGACTAGCCCAAGAAATGATTTCGCACAGGACATTCTATGATGGTAAGGATTCCCTGTACGAAGTGTCTCTCCATTCATGCCGCACCAGAGGTTTTGTTGCGAAGTAGTGGCGATTCCCATTTCCCGGATCAACCGCCATTGTTCATCATTCTCACGCTCTCACCCTTGTGAGCACTAGAACACTTGCGATTTTTTTTACACTAAACTACATCCGTCCGTCCATCCATTCGAAGATGACAATTCTCTTCCCACCCCGCATTAGTCCCGGTGGACTATTCTTCCAAGGCTCACCTCTATATCAGTATGTAATTCTACCCCAGCGGAGGTATAATTGACGACCCTTTCGTGTACATGATCAGGAATGAATGTTTGACGTCACAGACAGACCATCTTGTAGGTGATGCGCATCCAAGCTGGGATAATGAAGGTCATAATTATGTGAGGCTCGACCTGTCAGTACATGTTTCCTTCGTCACTTGGTCCTGGTGATGAACTAGCCGTGACACAGATTTAAATATATAGTCCACGGTCTCTCCTGATCAGTATGGTGTCGCACTCTACTGGCACTGATTTCGTATTGCCTGCGCTATGATTGGCTCTAGCTCGCGTGCCCTGTTTGTTCTCGGCATCCGATCACCAACGGACGTTCATCCCCATGTTTCGCGAACGCTATTCTCGACACCTGCACTCAGGTCGTACGCTGTCGTATGTCACCGGCGATAAAGGTCCCGCTCCCCGCCGATAAGGACCCTGTAAGATATCGGCCTCGGAATGCTTGTCTCACACTAATCTCACCCCACTAAAATATGGAGTTGACCGGTGAGTCCACTATCCGTTGGTGTTCCACCAGACGCTCAAGACTCACTGACGTCCCCTCCCAGCGGGGCGAGGCGACCGCCGACTAAACTTCTGGCCGTGACATAACTATTTAGGAGCGTTATACCAGTCATGGCGTCGAGCGGACGCTCTTTCCCTTGGACTTTATGTCACGTCTTCACTCCTGAAGCCTCAATTTCAAAGTTACGGAAAACATGTCTGTCAATGACCTAGAGGCTCCTAGAGGCTAGAGGTATCCGATGGCTGACATCACGAGGGATGGCATCAGATTTAGTGACCCCATGTGCCCAGTGACTTGCCATTCACGCACCATTTCGTAAAAATCAGAATGGCATTCGAGAAAATGATGCGAAAATACATGCGCTGGCTGTCCGCAAACAATTCTTACTCAGCCCGAGACCCGACTTTGGGAATGGCGCTCCCAACCAAGTGCTCAGGGATTCAAATTAATATACGCATGCCTGCGGGACTTGTTCACATTTTGATTTTCTTCTTAGTGATTGCGCTGTACTTCACGATCACCCCGACAACCTATGTGCGTTGTGCTTTCTCCCTGTCCCTGACGACGAAAGGAATGCGGCGGCCATTTACAACGACGACAGTCGTCATGCCTGTTTGTAGCATTGAAGGGCCCATTCAAGTCGCAGGGACATCGGCCCATTTTTCCTCGGCGGTCCGGAACCAATTCACCGACAATCAACGCCCTGCAGTCCAGGCTTGACTCAGGACAGCTCCTGTATCGGGTGGTCCTCGTTCCCAGGTAAAGCTCGGTCGTGTGACAAGCTATGTCCAAAATTATGTAAGATTAGTCTTTCAAACCCACCCCCAGGCGCTCGGGCCCCCCTGCTGTGCAGGACTTGCATGCGTACTACTATCGCTCAGCGATGGACCTGGCTCCCCAGGATACACGCTATTCAAGTCACCCCTCAATGTCTCGCACGCAATCGGAACCGATAGTGATAACGTTTTCGTTCTCGCACATTTTGCTCTGGAGCGATACCCTGGAGCAACTCCTCTTTGCTCGCATAGTGGTTAACGATATCCCGAACTGCGATCATGCGTTAAGTGTGTATCAGTGCCTCCGGCTTGGCGTGATTATCGCGGACAGCTGTCCAGCCAAAGTTACTGGATCTGGGGGTGGAGGCTATACCCCCTGGAAGTCTATTCTTTCCAAAATTAGTATTCGATGATGGTGAAAAACTTTTGGACCCTTGATGGTGCACGGGTTCATCCTGTGGTCATTGGCTGCCAGCCACTGGTATGAATCAATGCTGATGTACATCATTGCTAGCGTTAGCGTTAGCAGGCACAAAGCAACCACGTCAAAAATAGCATTGTCGAGTGTCGTCCACTCTGACGGCAGGACTACAACACGCGGTCAGTTCCCCAACTACATTCGTCTCCATGTGTGCCCGCGCCCTACTTTCAATTGCGAGCCAGCACGTACGTACGTTCACCGTTTTGAACTTATATCGTACTCACCCAAATTCGTTGCCGATAAGGCGTCCGACTCGGATAGATAAGCATTCCACCAGACATTGGTCGGGTTCTCCCGTCAATCCTTTTCAGAACTCAATCTTGCTGAAACACAGGAATGCTTATCAAACGCCCGCTAAACGATTTATTCGTTGCCTGCGTTTGGAAAGGACCTCACATAATATCCCGGACAGATATGGATGCCTCCCACCAACAGTTCATCATTTATGTCCGCCCCGAGCCGCCTCCGGAGCAGGAATATAATTTGCATTGTAACCCCACTTGCCCTTGGCACTTTATACTACCTTGCGCATCCATCCTCGCATGGCTCAAGTAGCAGCCAACTTGGCCCCTCATGACTGCTTATCGCCATCGAAGGTAAAGCGAGATTCGTTTGTGCGTAGGACGTTGGTGGACGTCTGTTTTTCTTTGCGGATCGCTAATTGTGACTGTTGCAGCATTCATCCGGGCGTGGGGGATCAGGCAACATTCGGCGTTTGTCTACCTCCAACCATGGTGGGCCTGTCGCTTCGCCGCAAGAATGTCAGGGTGCGTCCACCGCCGGCAAAGTTAGTACTTTGGCGCGTCTAGACGTATTCCTGGCTGGACGCCATGGTATTGAACAAAAGCAATTCATGTCCAGTGGACGAGGGGGTTCTGGGAACATTCAGCTGTCGACTTCTGGTTTGGAGACTCATCCTCAGACGGCTTCCATCCTCAGTGAGCACAGTGCTTCGCAGGCCCTGCAGGAGCAATGGGTAAGAGAAGTCCATGCCGAGTCCAACCCGTTTGTGAGTCAACCCACACCGCCCGTCATTGCATTGTTAATGATGTCTTACTCAGCATTCATCCGGTCGTGGTGGATCCGGTAATATATCTAATGTGCGGCGGCGAAGTCGTTCACAAGGGAGTGCCAAACCAAAAAAGCGCTTCTTTACAAGAAAGGGTCGAGAAAAGGGTACAAAGTGCACCGCAGGGGCTCATGATAGGCAGGATATGAATATGGACAAACGGTACAGTGAATTCTCACATAACTGTGACTCACAGGCGGCTGATATTGGCTTGATGGGTTCCTAGGACAAGTTACGTCACCACATACTCCTCAGGGGGTTCCAGTGATTTGGGGCCCCGACGAAGTCAAGACAGCTGGATCAGCAACACCGTGACGTCAAGGAACTCCGTGACATCTGACCTTCTGTCTGGTGAGGATGCTATAGCGGGGCGTTCCGGAAGGAGGCAGAGCTTCTTGATCCGCCGAAGTAAACCCCCACCATCAATGAGCCCTATTACCCCACCTGGCTCACCCCGCCCACTGTCCACCAGGTCAACATATCCTCAAAGTTTGCACAGTGGTAGCTCGGGCTCGAGTTCTAGAGTATATTCGTCCACATCGGTCGTATTGGAGGATCGAGAGTATGTTTCTTTCTTAGAATTATGATACACCTTCAGTTACCATTCTTTCGTCTGCCTTCGTTTTATTGGAATGGCTTATATGATAGCAGGATTTCACTATTGAGGATCAAATATTGTATGTAGAATGCAACGTGTAGCGCATGTATTTTGAGGAATAGAGGACTGTATTTTTGACCGGTTTGCTAGCAGCGACTTCATGTTTTTGTTCTTAAGCTCCTGCACTGGAACGTAACGCGACTTCTCAAGGTCCTAACAGTAATATTGTGACCAGCTTTCATCCGAGTTGGGGCATAGTAGTTAAAATCACACCTAGGGAAGCTGTCAATTAGTGCATGTTCTCTCCGCTTATAGTCACATTCTCTTCGCATACCCCGTTTACCGCTGCTGGGAGGCGGGGTATCGATGTTGGTTTATATGTACCCATGTGCAGTCGGCCAACTATTAAACGGTTCACTGCACTGGCTCGATCGTGGTGCCATATCGTGAGCTGGCGCACAACCGTTCGCTTACCAGTACGCCATAAAATCGCTTTACGGAATCATCTTCTCGACAGTGGTCACCGGCTCTATTGCTTGAGCACAACACTGCAGATACTGATCATAGCTCAGAATCCCTGCCTGACATCTACGGATAAAATTCGTCTGATGGTGGTGGACAGGGACAATGGGTCACTCGAGGAGGTAGTATCCGGGTGTTACTCGAATACTGGGGTTGGACAAGTTCGTGCAATACTTTGATCTTCGACGCGTGTGCAACCAGTCTCGACGATGAGTCAAGGTCATTCGAGGCTTTCTTTCTACCGGGAACTCCATAGATTCGTCGCACGTTTAAAAAGGGCTCTAGCGGCAAGTGGTTGTATGGGGTGATCAGATGGCAACGGGAGCCGGATGCAAGTCTTTTGGAGAAACTCGGTAAAGACATGGTCGTAGTTTTCACGAGGGTCTGCAAACACCTTTTGAAATTCGGAGTAGCGGATCCAATCTGTTTTCCACGTTGAGCGTACCGGACTGTTCCCCGAGCTGCTTGTCGTCACGTAGAAGTACTAGAGATAGATATTGTCGATGGTATCCGACGCACCAAGGCCGGGATGTTGGGCTTCTATGATTGCCAACTTCAAACCGCAAATCAAGTTGCTCCTTGATATCGCGACGGAAAATTTGCCCACGACCAGACAGCTTCATCCTAGCGTGACAATATCAGGATGTTGTGACAAGTCTGGGCTGCCCTAGCTCCGTTGCGCATGATAAAACAGAAACGCGCTAGGCTGGGTCATTTCGCTGGCAGGGGTTCCGAGTCGTTGAAGATGCTAGACAGCTGGCCATAGGAGCGGAGGCAGAGTAGTTCATCCAAATTCCAGATCGAATCTACTAGATGCTCCGCATGTTCAGGAATCAGGTTTGCGCAAGAGTAAGCGAGCGTGATCGGTCTTCGGAATCCCAAAAGCAAGCAAATGGTTCATCTAGTACGTGCGCTCCGAGACTTTAGACTACCTTGTCTCCGGGAATCCTGACTGTGAATATGGTGCTAATGTGGAATCCCCGAACAAGATGATTGATGGCGGCTAGCACACGTGATCCAGCACTCAGCCGCCAGCGGAGGTGGCGCATAGTGCACAAGCCTTCACTGCCGACGTCCCCAAGCAGCCTGAGAGTCCTAAAAACATGACATGCCTGGGGTCATGGATTTTTTTCAACTCCAGATTCCCTCTAGTGATGACTGACCCTAGCTTCACCGCCGAAGCAATGCCCGATTCCCACAATCAAGTTCCCATGCATATCACACTTCAAGTTCCCATTCGTTTTGTGGGTGTAGGCTCAGAGGACACGACCGAGCCGTAAGTGGCAACTTGGACCACACTTTTGTGGCGGGGCATGGACAGGGGCGGGTAGGACAAGGTAATCGTGCGCACGGTATGATATTTTCCCGAGCGATACAGGTATTTGTCTGATATGTGGTAGGGCGTGCTGCATGCCCAGCCAGCACGGACTTTGACACGAGTAGGTATACGCGCAATGGTAACTGTTACCCCGATCCATGCGCGTTTTGGTGATGACAGATAATTTTAGGTGCAGCGACGATACCGTTGTTTCGTCGCGAAGCAATCTTTACTGCTTCACCCTCAAGCAAATATGGGCACTCTGAGCAACTTGCTTATCTGGACTCGCGTGGATTGTCAATATCTCGGCGAGGTGCGTTTTGCCTACTTGTTTTTACATTTCGTATTCCGTCCGGCCGCCTAGCCAACCATAATTTACTTTTGAAGAATGGGAGACGATACGTTCAAAGTGCGCGGCAGTTGAAACACAAAGAGCGGGGCTCTCATGGGGTCCGAGCGGCCGTTGCGCAGAAGCTGGAGAGCAAGGTCGACAGCAGTGGGAGGAAACGCTGTGGGGATGCTGGTGCCAAAAGAATAATCTTTTCGTATTGGTACATAGTGGTGACAAATCAGCATTCGAACAGACGTGCTCAGAATGAAAAAGGGTTTAACAGAATCAAATTCTGTCACCGTCCACGATGGCAGCCTCGAGTCTAACGACGGTTCGCTCCACCCCAAGGACGTCGATCGTTTCCGGGATGGTTGGACCAGTCTGGAACAGAAAACCAAGGTAAGCGTCGGGGTGAAAAAAAAGGAATTGACCTTCATCGCGGTCAACGCGTGTCGAAGCACAGTCATGAATGCTTTTTGTTTGAGCCCTGTTGCATCGCAAGCGGCGTGGACAAGCGAGGAGAGATTGGCGACGCCGCGGGTGTCTGGTTCGGCCTCGAGGTGGCGGATAGTGACATCCACCGCAAGACCTGTGGTGGGGGGAGGGACGTGCACGTGAGTTCGGTCAATGAAGAAGTCAGGGGTACTCACGATAATCGTCATTTGGTGTCGACTCGCGCATGAGCCGGGCCTCGGGCGTGGAGTAATCGGGATCAACGAAAAAGTAGGGAGCCAAGTTGGGTACGTTCTGTATGTTGGTTATCCGTCCCTGGTCACGCATGGGGGAAGCGACTTTTAGCTTGATCATCGAGCAGGCCAAGAAGACCTCACCTGTAAGACATGAATGACCTTGGCGATGTATTCCGGCGTCGTATATTGGCTGACAGGGGACGCTGAGCAAACGTGCCGTCTTTTCCCATCTCCCTGTTCGACCTACCTGGACGGGAAGGAGGCCCGTACGAGATCGTGTATTCTACGTGCATGATCCAGTGTTCCTTGGTCGTTCTTCCAGCTGCGCATGAGATGGTGTTTGTTGAGGTATTCGAGTTTGGCGGGTTCCAGAACTTGTCGGCGGTGCGTCAAGGATGCAAGGTCAAACTATTTCGCGGATTTATTTGATTGATTCAAGGATGGAATATTCAAAACGTACTTGCTCGATGAGTTCTGGCAGGGTCAGAACGGCCGTACTGACAGGACCACGGACGGTGGTGGTCGAGTCCGAAGGAGATCGTGGTGCCTGTCCCCAGCCGGACAAGGCTAGCCAATTAATCAACGCCTCTGGCTCCCATCCCCTTTTCTAGTGTTCTGGCTGAGTACGGAAGTGGGACGAATGAACATAGTCACGAAACATACTATGAACTCCGAAACTGCAACGTCACCCTTACGTTTTGACATCTTGGAGCCATCTGGATTCAACAGTATGGGAAGATGCGCAAATTGAGGCGGCTTGAGCGAAAGGCAGGAATATAAATCGAGGTGTAACGGAAGAGACGGGAGCCACTCCTAAAGATGTTGGATGAGAAAGAATTTGCCTGGGGGATAGAAGGGACTTGCTTCTCCTCGGATGACGTGGGTGATGCCCATTTCATGGTCATCAGCGACGGACGCAAGATGATAAGTAGGGAACAAGTCGGACTTGAGGAGTATGGGGTCGGTTGGCAGGGAAGCATGAGCATCCCGCAAGTCTCCGAAGACGATGTCGTGTGCCGGGATACGTGGAGGAAGCTTGTCATCCTAGGCAGAGTTCCAGAACGGTTCCAACAATGGGAGGACGACATACATTGAGCCTGACAATGGACTTTTCGCCGCCACGAACGCGTCTTGCAACCTCTTCTTCAGTAAGATGAAGACACGCCTTGTCATACGTCGAGTTGGATCCGGTGCGAGCCAATCTCTCCCTTGTAGCAGCGAGTTTGTCTGGGGAACAGAAACAGCGGTAGGCGTGACCTGACTGCGGGGATAGCTGAGACGAGGTGACACTAAGGTGTGGATAGCACGCACCTCCAGGAGCCGATGTGCGTACGAGTGATACAAGTCTAGACGTTCTGACTGCCATAGAGTTGGCAAAAACGAACACGGGATCGAAAGTCGTCATATACCTGATGATATGGGCCGTGTGGGCCACCCAAACCAGGCCCTTGAGGACAAGAGCATTAGACTTTCGAGTGCCCAGAGTGTCGATTCCACTTTACCAAAATCGTAGGAGAGTCCGGCCCAGCTCAACGCTGATCGAATGCCATCGACGGCTCCTGGAATATACCGCGACTACACAGACGGGGTGTAAGCTAAAAGACAGCGACGCAGAAAACATGGCGCACGGCGTCTGTGTCTTCGATTCGTAGTATCCACTGTCCGCCGTGTTTCTTTGCAAAAAGGTGGTTGTATAGGGCTGTTCGAAGGCCGCCGAGATGCAGGGCGCCAGTCGGGGAGGGAGCAAAGCGTAGCAACACCGTCATGGTATGTCTGGTCGTTGTACTGTGGTGGCGGTGCTTGATCGCTATTGTGTTGCTTCCGTTGCGAACGCGAGCGGCTCTGCCTCAGTCCATCTCGGATATTCGGACCCATGTCCAGTCTCAGGTGCTGACTGCAGCATGTCAGATCTGACCGTCCTTGTCTCGCCCACACCGTTGTACCCCAGACAGAGCTCGTTGGGTTTCAATTTCGCCCGTCGAAGCGAAAATGATCTCACCAGACCAGTCATGGTCACCCTCGAGAGCGTCGACGCCGAAGAGGACGTTCCCCATTCGCCTGTCGAAGTTTCCAACGTGAACGCGGCGTTTCTGTCACCCCCAAGGAGGACGTTCAAGGCATCGAGATCACCTCTCCAGCGCCCTGCCTCGGCTCCTCCTCTCGCAGCTCTACCAGCTTTCTCCGAGTCGTTCAATACTCCACCCATAGCCGACGTACCGAGGCGCGTCTTTTCTTCGTCCGCGCCAACACACAGGAGCGAGCTTTCCCGTCCGCCTCCCCCACTTTGTGAGTGCACGCACTAGTCCATCGACTGATCCGTACTGACAGGCCTGGCAAGTTCGTCCGACTACCTTTTGGCGAAGGACAAAGCGGTCAGGTGTAGCAGGCGCCTCATATTCCCCATCGTCGCATCTCATCCGTCGCTCTACCTTCATTGCTGCTGGTCTCTCATTAGACAGGCCCGAAGCAGACCTATCCGCTCTTGGCGTGGAATCACGGGTGCAACTCATTGTGCTTGGTCCTGACTACAATCCTCAATAACGACTCTCCAGCAGGGAAGCATGATGTACATACAGTCAACGGGTACAAGATCTACTATTCCCCCTAATCGCTTTACCTATATTCACCATCCAAATATCGTCAACCCGTACAGAATCAACCAAGCAGTCCCATCGGCGCCTAGCGCTTCATACGATGGCCGATGGCCGTATTACGCAGCAGGGGACACGCCAACTTTGACCTCTTTACTTACGGATCCTTTGGACGCCGATGCTGATGAGGCCACCACCACTCAGGATGTCGTTCTCTCTAGCGATCTTCCTACCACTTCTTTAATTCAGGTGACTGCGTTACCCCCGGCAACGACGTCACCCCAGGCTATCTTGCCAAAGCTTCCGTATCATCGCACGTTAAACGTGCTTTATCTTATCCCCTTATTCGTCGCACTCGGTGTTGCGTTCGGTGCCATAACTGCCGTGATATTACTCAAATGGAGGGGAAATAGTCGTCGCTTGCTCCGCACATCAACTCTCCTGCCCGGTCCTCCGTACGTCCCACCAGAAAACGATATTGAAGAACGTTTACTCGTTCATGGATATCCGAGCATGGAGCAGGTGTCCCTTTTCGCTGCTACTCCTAGCAAATTTACCGTTCATGGTTCACGATACATCCCCAAACGAACGGTTGCGTGGCAAACTCTTGACACAACGCACCCACCTTATTCTCAGTCGGTCGTCGCTCAGACTATCATCCCTTCGAGCGATGGAGAAAGATTCACAGTGGTCACGGAGGAGGATCCATTCCTTGCTACATCCCTGATGATTATGCAGCAGCTTCCCGAACCATCGAACGATGTCTCTCTGCCAAATATAGGTATTTCACCATCGATACCAGACCCCGCCTCTGGGGAGAAGTCCGGCAGCGTTAAGTCACAGCACGCCAATTTTCCAAAGCCATTCCGACGTAGCATGTTTGACATCTTGAAGCTCAAAGGTCCCTACCGCCCGCTACCCGGTGCACGCAAAGGGCATACGGACCCCACGCTGCACGATGAACCTGCTGACGGGACACCTACGAATCCAGTGCACCGGGTTAGCAACCTGAAGACAACACTGGCTAGCCAACGCCATTCTCGCAGCGCGCGCCGCTCCCTGAACGGTGGTTCTTGCAGTGATACAGAGGATGTGCCCGGGCTGCTTGTCCCGCAGGATGAAAAGCATGATCTCGCAGATGCATTAGCGGTTTTGTCAAAGCAAATACATCGTCGAAAGGAAGACATACTTCAGGGTGAAAAGATGAAGAAACCCCGCAAGGTTACTCCATTTGCTGCCGACTCACCGGGGTTGCCGAAAGTGACGGCATGCAGCGAGGACCGGTCACCAAATACGAGGGATGAAGTTGACAGAGGGGAACATTCTGATATCTACACGAAGGCACCTCAACGTCGTCGTTCCCGATCACTCCATAAAAAGTTATCGACCGGCGATGTCTCGACCCGATCTTCAGCTCCTGATATGCATGTATCGATCTTACCTCTGAGCCCGCCCTCGTTGATGTCCCCTCCACTCGAAAAGTCCCTCTTTTTCACTTCATCGTTGTCCTTGAGCACCTCTCTCGCAAGCCATATGAATACGCTTGCAGCCGGTCGTTCCCCGTCTCTGCATTATGTGGACAAGTCGCCCGAGTTTTCTCTTTTTCCGCTACCCTCTCACAAGACAAAGCCGAAGAAGAAGCTGAGGACTAGCAGGCCTGCGCCTCCTCTGCCTCATCCTTCGTTCCCGGATCTCGTTCATGTGCAGTCACCTCCGCGGGAGCATTCTTCATCCACTCATACCAAGCAGCAGTCCGTCTCCCCTGGTTCTCCAAGGCCAAAGAGTCGTTCTACCAGCGTTGTGCACCGAGAAACCACGACGGGCATCTATTCGCTCGGGTCGCTATCTCCAACGAGCCTTGCGGCTGCTCTGGCTTCTTCGTCAAGCTCGGACATGTTGAGCAAAGTCAATGATATTGTCGCCTTGGGTTATACTAGGAAGCGAAGGTCCATGGGAGGAGCAAGCGACAAGATTGCGCCGAGCTGGCCTGATTCTGTCTGATACCCTGAACGTTCTCGTGGACTTTGGACATACAAAGTGGATTGTCGGCGGAAACATGACGATACAGATGCTCCAATCTAGCGTTACAGCCTGTACTAGTTTACAATACTTTCCTGTGGTCATTTTTATCACAATGAGAGGACCATGGTCAACTCGGCCCACGCGCCGCAGTTGGCTTCATCAACCGTGTTTGTTCTGGTAACAGCAGACTGTTTATACCTTTGCACGTGGGTTCAACACGCAGATAGTCAATCAGTATCAGTCTGTAGCCATCGTCCAATCGAGCGCTTACAAAAGTTCACAAAGGTGGTAAACCTCCCAGCCTCTCCAAGCACTCCAGTACCAGACCAAGCGCGATCAGCCCAAAGCTCTCTGGCCCAAAAGTTTCGACACCAGCCTTTTCGAGACTGAATATCCACGCGTCCCACGCAACAGCCAGTTTCTCCTGCAATTCGCCGTCCGAAAGACTCTCCAGCCTCCCGACGAGCTGATCCTTGACGTCGTGGACGAGGAATCCCACGTTTTCCCTCATCGCATGCATGCGACTGTTTCGGTACTGCTTCTGCGTGCACCTGGCCAAGATGGTCCCGATAACGAGCTCTTCTTCGAGCAGTTGAGATCCAGGTATTTTGGATAGCGAGAACGTGCTCGCCACGTACGCGAGTTCTTCACGGTACGTCATGTACAAGGAATCTATCCATGTCGTCGGTGTCTGGGCAGATGACCTCGGTAGGCGAGGATAGACGAGGGGATAAAGGACTTTGGCGATCGGGTGTGTTTCTGGGCTGCCCTGATGTTCGGGAACGGGGTTGGGGATGTCCTCCAGAGTAATACCACGAAAGAGGTGACCAAGTGCACGATCGGACTTGTAGTAATCTGAGGATCGATTGGCGTTCTCTTCCGCCATATCCCAGTCGGGTTTGAATTTGATAAGTGATCTCGGCATTTGGCTGATATCCACCTTGTTCCCGTTCTTTGGGTAGTCCACGGCCCAGCTGTGCATCTCAGCCAGTTTGAGGCAAGCCGGATCACGTGTCCCGAGCTTCGGCCCGTGGTCAGCCTAGTAGGATAACATAGGACAGTACATGCCTTCGACTGATCTGTTCATCGGAACAAGTTAGAAAACGTTCTACCTATATCAGAAAGCCAACTCACCCGCAATCGTAATGTGTTTGCTGGACACCAGTCCCTACAATTCACTCTTATGAGCATCTGATGGTGTTCAAGAAGGAAAGCGATCCCTCATACCACGACATCCGAGTTGATATACTCGACAATAAAGTCACAGACATCATCGATTTCACTGGGTCTGTCGAGCTTGAAGGGGTCTACCGACGGGTATGAAGCCGGGTCATGGTGTTCGGGGACTAGGAGATCTCCGTATTGGATGATCACAAACTGGTCACTGATAACTTGTGAGTACGTTGCTGACTGGCCAAGAAAGGGACGCAGCACACCCATCGAGATCACCTCCCGCCAAACCGTTTGGCAGTGACCAGGTTCCTTTGGAAAAGGTCATCAACCAGGAGATGAAACCTTGAACCAGATCACACTTACCGGTGGTTGGGAACACGACGACGTTCTTCAAATGACCGAACAAACACTCATGGTTTTCAGGAGGAGGCCCAATGGCATATACTCGTTGTACTATTATATTTGTCAGCGATCTAGACTGCGCGCTTTAGAAGAGTTCTACTACCGTCTCCGGGATGAATGACAGGATTTCGGGCTATGAGACACATGCCTTGGAGGTAATGGGGCTGCTCGTCCTCAGGATTTTGTACGCACGCTGCAAGCCTGATGAAGTTGTTCTTTTCAGGACCAAATTAAACACGTACCGAAGATCTTTCCCTGGGGCAAGCAATATACATTCTTCAGACCTTTTTTCACGTAGGAAGGACCCTCGTCTGCGACCCCAACAAGCATGTAGCTGTCCGGAATCTGGAGTCGGGCCTCATATTTCACTGCGCGCAACACGTGGTTGATCGCGCACGCGCGGAGTCGCGCTAGAAATGGTGTGTCCAATGGCTGCTGCAAATGATTAGGTCTCAGTTCTAGCTCCAATGCGTTCAGTCTTCGGAGAATGGCAGCGAGTCTGTAATTGTAACAAAGCCGGTTTGATTCGAGTAGTTTCGCGTATAGAGATGCGGAATCGTGGGCCATGCGTGTTTCAGCCACGGTTTTCTTTTGGAGCTTCATGAAAACATCCTTCGGGGCGCCACGGTCTTCGAGTACCATCACTAACGGTCTATCATACAGCCGAGGTAATGGTCATCTTTATATGGGGTGAAGACTCGTACCAACCTGTTCAGATAAGGAATGTTGGGTTTGCCGAAAGCAAACGCGATCTCTATTGCTCCAAATTCCTCTCCAGGCACGTCAAACTTCTTCATGGAAGGCCGAACACACATATGGATTCCCTCTAATCTCGAATCCACAGAGACGACACCTTTGCACCCGAGGAAGCGGATCTGATACTATGCAAGCATTGAATAAATGGGGTAGGGACACCGAATTTGTGACTTACGGCGGATGGTATGACGGAACGGACCAGAAGAGAGGGATTGTCCGCACATAGCGCGTTCCAGATCAGCTCCGCCAACCTGGGCGATATAGTACCAACGCCGTCCGTAAAGTTGATCCCATTCTCTTCTATGTCAGGTATCTCAGACCACTGATCCATCCCGATGCGGACAGAAGGATCTGTCCCAGTAAATGCTTGCTAAATAATCATCAGGTAACGTCGATCAATGCAGATGTATTGACCAACCGCCATCCGTGCCCCATACTTGGACGGACTCTTTATAACCCCGCTGAAGTCTCCCAGGGATTTACGGATACTCCGCGCATTGACCAGGTCCTTTTCTGGGTGACGAAACGGGCTAACATACCAAACCGCGTGTTCCCTAAGGGCCGATGATGAATACCCCAAGAAGTCGAAGTGTCTTCCAGCGAGATTAAAACCGTCTTTCAGCAGCGTGCCCACACGTTCCTGCAAGTAGGATGCACCATCGACATCTCGGTCCCACCTATATTGAAGGCGATCTTCGTCACGAAAATCAACACGGAGGAAATAATCTTCGTAGCCTTCATATTCACGTATGACTCGGTTAGACTGAATGATGGTGGGGCCTTCGAGGAGCATTCGGGTTGGTGTGAACGTGACGTGATGGCAAAAAAAGCGGCCTCTAGGTGGTGACGTTCGGGGACGCTGAGTTTTTTTCTCCAGGACACTCTCGAAGCACTGGAATATACGCTGCCCCAGGGGACGACGGGCGGCGGCTTCCACAAAGCGACGCATGGTGTCGCCAGCTGCATCCCCGAGTAAACGGATCTGTTGTTCGATTCGCGGACGAAGGTCCATCAGTTCTTCCGTGTTCGCGATACTGTTATGTAGGAGGGCTTCGACTTGAAACACAACCCGCCAATTCGAAGCAAGAAGTGGAGTCCGTAGCCATTTCGCGATTTCGTTTAGCTGCTTGCGGCGGAAGAAGTTTTGACGACCGTTGGCATCTATGATCACTCCCTGCTTCGGAGGGCGTAGGGAACAGGTTTTACAATAATACTCGAACTTGTCCAGAACATCCCTAAAGCCGTCGCCAGTAACATCGTATAGCACGATACGTAGTTGATGTGCATAGGGAGCAACGGCTTCGTGACCTGGATTCACAGATCCCACACGATGACGGTATTTTTCCTTCTTCTGAGTGTTTGTGAAACTGCGAAATATTTCCTCCTTTTGGATTATGGGAGGCGCGAACAAATCGAAGCAGACATCTGTCCATCGTCTGAAAGGAATGTCCCCGATTACAACGTAGATACTACCACGCACAAGGGTTCCTAAAGTCATGTCCCATTGCCATTTTGTTGATACTTGAAAACCGAACAATAAGGTTGTAGAATGTTTGTTCTTGAGTCGGATCGCCAATCTAGTGCGGTCAGAAGGCTAAACATTCGGCGTGGTCATAACAAGGCTTACTTGGATTCGAAGGGATTTGTGTTCGTACTCGAAGAAAAGCAACCCCAAACTCTTCTCACTAAGGTCTCGATCCCATTCGATGGAGAACGATCGGGGGTCTCGAGAGCTTGCGCCCTTCGGATGATAGAATGTACCTGGTATGGACGATGAGCCTCCACTTGGTTCAATGCCTTGAACAAGTCGATCAAAATAACACAAACCGATTTGAACATGCGTAAGGTGAAATGAGTCGCAGAGGGCGTTGGTCCTTCGTGCACGATCTCTCGCGATCTCTGGATCTACAAAGGGAGCCTTTTCGAGTTCAAGGATCAAGGATGATTCAACCGCATTTTGACTAGGGATGAACTTGAGTTTCTTTCCCCTCACTTGTATGGAAATTTGATCCTTTTCGCTGCAGCGCTGAAACTTCCTCCCTTCCGGTCTTGTCATCGTGAATGTTCCGGTGCCATTGTTCTGTACGCCACCCGCCTCGCTCTTGTTCAACGAAACCTTGAAGTTAGGCAGACGGTCCTGTGGTCCAGTGACAAAGAGCCCCGGACAAACGTGTACGACCTGATCCGCGATTGCAGACATTACCTCCCACTCATCGGCTTTGAAAGGGACATTTCTGAGAGAAAATTCCATGAGAAAGCTAGAGTTGTTGAAGTCGTTACTCGTCGACGAGTTCTGGATCGTTGAATCGATGAGTTTTCCACTGGAAGTGGTAGTATGTAGAAGCGTTTCAACGATGGTTGGTGAAAGGAATCACCGTTTCCTGTTCTGGGTCTAGGTCTAGGCCCGTGTTTTGCAAGGAATCTCTTAGTAAGGATGAGGGCTGTGCATCGCATTGACATTGAATATTGAATATTGGATATTGAGAGTTGGACACGGAAACATTGGATGCGGTCGAGCATGCTCCTCGACCTTGCGCCGCGGAATTCGAAATCCAAGTGGCAAGTTATCGACCATTTTTCGGTACCCTTCGTGGAAACGATCACTTCACTTCTTGCGAGAACAGGTCTGGTAGCAGTCTATTCTAGCTATGAACAGTACCGATAGTGGACAATCGTATGGACAGGAATGTATAGAGTACTCGAATCTATGCTCTATATTCGTGAGAAGGCAAAGATCGTCAGCGCCAGGTCACGTGACAGACGCGATTGAGAATTAAAATTCGAGAAATCCAACGAAGAGAAGGAGCCTGATCTTCGGAGCGTAAGAAGAGACATAAGCGTGCCAGGAAGGAGATGCGAGCGGGCGAACGAAGAGAAAGGAGAGGCACGAAGGATCGCCCCACTCTAGAATCACGGGAGGCGAGTAGGATGCAAAAAGAAGGCGAGCGAAGTGCAAATGACCTGCAACGTGCTAGGAAAGAAGCCTCGGCGCGTCGGTGCGAGATATCTCATCACGTGATCGACACCTTCTGGACTCGCGGGCTCGTCTCTTGTTGCAGAACGTCCAATACCTTACCAGGCGATACTGAAATATTGGCTGATATCCCTGTTCCCGTCCTTTGGGTAGCCTACGGCCCAGCTGTGCATCGCTGCCAACTTGAGGCAGTCCGGATCGAGTGTTCCAAGCTTCGGCATATCGTCAGCTCCGAAGGAAATTGTAGAACGATACATACCTTGGACTGATCTGTTCGCCAGAGTGACTTAGACAACGCTCTGAGCATTTCAGAAGGTCAGCTCACCTGCGATCGTGATGTGTTTATTGGCGACCAAGCCCTACGACTCGTTACCATGACTAACCCGGACAACGTTCAGGAAATGAAATCTCATACCACAACGTCCGAGTTGATATATTCGACGACAAAGCCACAGACGCCGTGGATTGTGCTGGGTTTGTCGAGCTTGACTGGCTCTACTGGTGGATATGAAGCAGGATCGTGGTGTTTGGGGACTAGGAGATTCCCGTATTGGATGACTGCAAACGTGTCGCTAGAGATGTTTGAACTACTTTACTGGCTGGGGTGGAGAGCCGAGCGATGTACCCGTCGAGATCAACTCTCACCAAACCGTTCGACAGTGCCAAGTTCCTTTAGCAAAGGTCACTATCCGAGGTGGAATAAACACTGATTGGGATTACACTTACCTGTACTAGTTGCGGATACGATGATATCGACGGCTTGCCTCTTTTTAGACGGACTGGTCACCAGTCTACCAGGATCGGCAACTCTTCAGAACTGGTTGAGAATAGTATGCTATTGAGCTCCAGCTCTTCCAAACCCGGCACAAATATTTGGCGTGATCCATAACCGGCCTGTCTTGGTCGGAGTCAGGAAGTAGTGTTGCCGCGAGGTGAACTGAAGTGAAGCGAAGTGTTATTTTAGCCACAGTTCGACACAGTTTGTTGTATCGAAGATGGGACAAAGTGACCTCTCGCCACCTCTCGAAGTGTGTGTGAACTGGGCCGGAAACACGGCCCGTGCCCCAACCAATCAAAATATTCTATTATATCTACTCGTTCTCATTCGCAAAGTAGCTCAGAAAGTGCGTTGTATGCTTTCATCAGCTCATCTAACGCCCTTTGAGTCACTGGACCTGAGATAGTATCCCGTTTGTCCGCAATAAGACCCGGCGTGAAATTCAGTCGGTCTTGCTTGAAACTGAAGTTGGGAATTTGGCGGCACAACAGCACGCCCATATCACCACCACGACGAAGACAGTGACGACAAGGGTAATGCAGCGGCACGCTCACCACGACGATGTGCTTACTGCATTTGATTAGCATGGCTCATTTTATCATACGTATTAAGCGCCAAAGTGTCAAAGTGTCAAAGTAGCACAACGCAAATGAGTGAATTCAAAGCGTGGAGGCCACAGTTGCGTAGATACTATAGTAGCATAAAGATAATCTACAGTTCGACGACACCTCCCGAAGTGAGCGAAGGTGACTTCGTTCCCAATTCGGTGTCTTCGAACTGTAGCGAAGTGACACTTACTCGAAGTGGCGCGAACGAACCATGAATTTAGTTCGCTTCGACAGCAACACTGTGAGGAAGGGTTAGAATTGGGGCCATTTACATCGGCAATACCCGAAGAACAGTGGCCAAGGTCTCTATTGTCTACCTTCCGACGAATCAACCTCCTGGGCCCTCTCTTAGCTATCCCTCGTAACACGATCACATTTATGTCCAAGTCAGCTCTGTGGGAATGCTGTCCCCCGACACCAAGTAGCGGCTCGTCCCTCCTGTCTCCAGACGGCCCTTACACCAGTGCAGTAAGAAAGCGCGGTGGACGTTTGTTCGGTTGGGTTGTCATCTCCAATCGTTGTCCCCAGTAAGTGTCATAACCCCTCGAGTTCAGATAACGCTTGACAAGGTCAACGACGTCGTCGCGTCGGGTTGTACCGAGTAACGAGCATGATGGCTGATTCTGCTTCCTTTCTCACGCGTCATTTAGCGGAGACTCGGACATGACGCTCTGCGATAATCTGCCCATTGCAGATCTTCTTCCGGCGGTATTGAATTGGAGAACTTCGGTTCAAATTTGTCCCCTGATGGGCGAGATTCAGCTAATGAGCCGTTCCAGTAAGGGTAGCAAGTTACTTTTACGTGCCCATACTACTGTTTAGCCCGTTTGAGCGAGTGGACGTTGTCGAGTCTTTGAGAGGGGATAACTCTCAGTGGTCCGAGGCATATATGGTTTCACAATAGTGGTGGACTCTCGAGCTTGTCCAAGCATGCCAAAATACACTATGCCTGCTCCGTGGTAACTCCCATGACCGTGTTCTGTGTTTTCGAAGCACGAGTATGCTTGTCTGCATAATTCCGAACTTCTGCTCGTTCGTCACTGGTCATCATTCCTGATACATACCGTTAAAGATATCACCGAGTCCAAGAGTTGTTGATTCAGGTCTGCACCCGGAGGAAGAAATTAATTTAGACCGATCTGCCTGTTAAAACTGAACAAACTTCAGAGCCTCAGTAACAATGAGCCGAACATGCCACGAGTCGTTGATTCTAAATCAGGATGAGCGGTTGAGCTCTTGACACGAGGCTACTACCACAAGTCTAGGTCAGTCTTGGGCCTGTCCTAAGCTTCAAGGATTCAATTCCTTCCCACAAGGACGATCGCCCAGAAACGACCAATTCGCTTGTACCCTCCGCTCACCAATGACTCGAACCTTTCAAGTACGTCCGTGCCTGGCCCAAATTTTTCTTCGTGCTAGTATTCAAGTTGTTCTTGTGTCCTGTAGGCGCAAAATAGAAAGTTTGCGCCAGTCGTGGTCGATCAGCGTGCGTTGATCGATAAAATGCTTGCACGCTACTCGGGGAAGTTTACTGGTAGGGATCATCGTATTTATGTTCTGGCGCTTCTCATCTATTATGCCAGTATTCCGTGAACTCCTTCAAAATTCTGATGACGCAGGGTCTGCTGCTGTTGAAATTCGCTTCAAGAGTGTTGCGCACCAGAGATATGCCGAGGAGGATACTGATCCATCGACATTGCCTGACCTAGAGTCTACCCATGTGCTTGCCCGTTCTCAGTCAACGTTCTGGGCACTTTATGCTTACGAGTCATCCATCCAGGTTACGCATTGGATTGTCAAAAATACAGGGAGACCATTTACAGAGGACGACTGGAACCGATTAACGAGAATCGGTGAGTTCATTCCCAGTTGCTTATCCCGCCTGCGTGTTACATCTCGATATTCTTAGCTGTGGGAAACCCAGATTCTAGGACTATCGGCGCATTTGGTGTTGGTGAGTCGTCATCGTTGTATCTCCTGGATGTAAAGATGATGAAATTGTTCGTCAGGCTTTTACAGCGTATTTTCCGTGACAGAAAATCCATGCGTATCATCGAATGGTTAGTCATTTTGCCTTCCTGGGTGTTTTAGGCGTAACATGCTTGTAGGGTATATCATGAACTTTGAATGGAGTGCCGACAATCAGGTGACAAAATCACTGACTTCAGAGAACCATGATCTTCGCTAAACCAATATCAGCTGTGTTTTGAACTAGATACTCTCCCTTTGCAGGGGACTGATCAATGGGCAACGATGATCGAATTGCCACTTCGGAGGACTTGTCCGATGCTGCCAGTGCTGGACTTGATGCGGTTTCTTGCGTCGTCGATCACTTTCATGGAGCATCTGACAAATGTACAGGTGTTTTTTGATAACTATTGTATCGGAAAGATCGAAAAGTTATCAGCCCAATGTCAAACTATTGCCCTACCTAGAGGGCTCGAAAAGTCTAGCTCCAGAGAGGTCGTCATGGACGTGAAAGAAATCTTGCATAATCGTGAGTGGTTCATCTTAGTATTGCACGTACCACTGACGACTGTCCAAATAGGCATCACCATCAAAGCCAGATTCTTGGATGTGGCATACGAGAATGCTCGCATTGAGAAGGCAGATCTCTCCATGTTTACTGCAAGAGTGAACGTTACTTTGAATGAGGAATCCTTCGATGAGCTAGTTCGATGTATGAAAAAGGTTCCACCTTCGGACATTGAGTATAGTCTGGTCTATGTAGGTTATTTGGATTACCTGTACTTCTGAGAACTGACTGATTGATCGCGCCCAGACTGGGGAAGATGGAGGTGAATATGATAAGGGTTCCGAAAGTTACTTACAAGAGAGCCAGGCTCATGAAGGCGCGTCTATCTTTGAAGGGCTTTGTGCCAACTTAAATGGGTGAGTGGTTGTGTGACTGACAGTTGAAAACTTGTTCATCTAAATTCCATAAAGAAGGGCCGGGCACACACGTATCTTTATTGTTTGTCTCTGACCCTTGTTCCCTGGTCTCTACTTATTGATCTGCTAGGGTCATGCGACCACGCAAACGACAGGTATTGGGGGTCACATGGCATCACGGTTCATCCCTACGATCGAACGTGAGTTAATAGATTTAAGGTAAGTCAAACTTCGTCTGTCACATGTAGTGGTTATTCATGCCAATGCCAGTGACGCGAGTGTTGCTAGTGAGTGTCCACTTGCTCCAGGGGATAATGACACTGATCCTGTTCTATAGTTTCCCAGTGGAATAGTGAATTGTTACATATCGGAGGCGTGTTGTCTCGTGCTGTTTATGAATGGGAGCTTTCGGATATAAAACAACTGTGGGAGCAAGGAACAGCTGGTGATCACGATCCTCAACCATCTACAGAGTTGCAGGGCAAGCTGAACCGACGCTTTCTTCATGTCCTGCAGTTTTTCACGTTTCACCCCTCCACCCCCTCGCCAGAAGTGGCCCGATGGTTGAAGGATGCGTTCTTTGGATGTTCTCTACTCCCTCTAATGGTTCTTTCATCTGTTGGTGTTCGTGGTGCTCCAGATGTCCGTAGATTCGATGCAGCCTTCGCCTATCTCAAATCCTTGCCAATGCTCTCGAAACAGGTTACTCAAAATGGTATGACGGCCATCGCGTCACTGCCAGATAGACACAGGATACGTTTTGTCGAGCCATTGGATGTTCAACAGTCCCTCAATGAACAATCCCTCAATGACGAGGAGTTGGTTTCCTTTCTTCAGTGGTGGATAATGCTACGGCGAGAAACCCCCGGCTGGACTACAAAGAATCTGTTGCATTCTGCTATTCTTGGCGGTTCGGGTAGAACAAGATGTTTACTCTCATCGGTAGAGTACTTTATCGATCCAAGGGGTCTTGGAGCCCACATCCCGCCTGATAGCCCTCTTCCCGGAACCCTCCTCCCCTTGAAGGTCTACATGCGTTTCTCCCGTGCGGATTTTGTGAGCATCCACTGGCAGGAGTTTACGGTCAATCTCTGGCTGCAGCATCTTTCAGATCCTCTCGTCGTATCACGTCACCCAAGATATGACTTCACCCGGTCAATCGACTGGACTGAACGGGTTTTAGGAACTCTTTCCCGTCTATGGTCATCGCTCTCAGATGAAACGCAGCGCAAGTCAAAGGAAATTCTTGTTACGAAGCCTTGCATTCCAACAACCCATGGCTTACATTGCCCGGATTGTTCATATCTTCTTTCTGCAAGCGACAATCCATTTCATAACCTTGAGCTGGCTGTCGTCCAGTTCAGTTCAGGGTTGCAAAGCAACCGGGAGATGGAAGTCATGCTTTCATTTATTGGTGTTCGAAGGCATGTTCCGCCTGATGTCTTGTTTGACCAGTAAGCTGGCATGAAATCCCCTTGTCTGCTTACTCACCCAGTACATGTAGAATGGAGGAAATCCAGGATGGTAGTATACCCAATCTGATCCGCTACCTAGTCAAGGTGCAGATTTCATCAAGCGAAGTCGACAAGCTCAAAGTATTGAAAGTATTCACCGAGAAAGTGTCTGCGAAAAATCCAAGCAAAAAGCTTCGTTACCGTGCCGATGAACTATACCCGCCGGAAGCTATCTTCCAACAACTTCAGCTTCCCGTGATTAATTGGGTTGAGAAATGGTCGAATAAGTCAGTTGAAGGTGCGAGTATCAGTTTGTTGCATCGGAACATCATTCATAACTTGCCATCTAGTCCAGTTCATGTGTCGCCTTGGTTTGCGTCTTTTCCCGCCTCTCAAGGAAATCGTGCGACTCTGTTCTTTATCAAATGTGTCAGTTCGCTCGACTGCTTTCGCATACTTTTGCGAGAACCTCGGGACATATTATTCAGACTACAGTCCTGACGACTTCCGACATATTGCGTTCATTCCTGCGGAAAACGACTTGGAGGAGGGTATCCATCTGAAAGTGGCAGACGACGTACTGTGATGTTACTTGTTCTGGAGTTCTTCTAATAACTCGTTCTAGGTGTGCTGGGGTACTCAGTGGAAAGCCCTTGGCTTTTTCGTCGTAACTATACCAACTACTGAGCACGAAGTCCCTTTCACCCAACTTGGCATTCAGCAACACCCGTCTCCAACCATGGTTCTAAACAGGTTGGAGGTAGCACTTCGAAACGAGGAAATGACATCTCAGTGGTTTGAATGTCTGGCCGACTGCATTTCAAGTAGGTAGCTAGTTGTCGTCATATAAATAGCTTTCCTGACACCACTTCAGGTTTCAAGGAAGATCATTGTACCGTACTGTCTCAAATGCAGATAGTCCCGGTGAGATCTTTGGGCGTCCTGCGCTGGGTGACCCCTGCGCAGTGTTATATGGGTCAGCCAAAGGACGAATTTATCAGGAACCTGTTCATTTTTGTGAGTTTCGGTCCGAGAGCAGACCGGTTTCTAAGCGCTTGTGGTTCGAGAGACGAGCCTTCCGTGAAGGATATCGTCGAGTGCTTGATTGATGATCCAGACAGATTCTACAAGCTTTCTGGGGGGCCTCGAGGGTATGTGTTGCGCCGGTTGGTCTCCAAGCCACTACTGACGCTGATGAGCTCAGCTTTCTGGCAAAGTTGCATGACCTCGCCACAGAGATCAGGCATACTCCCAATTTGAACGATGTCCTGGAAAAGATGGTTTCCGAACGCACTCTTCTTGGTATGCGCCGCTTAAAGTCCAAAGTCCAGGGCCAAGAGAGCGAAGTCTATGAACTTCAGAAGCCTGAAGAGATCGTCATCATTGATGATACCAAGGATGGCGAACTTTTTAGTGAGTATATCTGGACTGTCCCACGAGAGGACCTTGAATGTACGTGCTTGTTTCATCGTTCTTAGCTTTACACTGAGAATGTACTGCAGCCTTTTATGCTTCGGTTGGATGCAGGAAGCTAAGTAAAGTCATCAAAGAGCAATACGAGTATTCGCAAGAAATTGAGGATCAAGAACTCTCTTCTGTGGTCACTGACCTGGTTCTCGAGAGGCTCCCCATTTTCCTTGAGAGGTGTACTAGTGTTCGGCCCAAGATTTCCTTCAACTCATTTCGTGATAAGCTTAAAGTCAGGATTTGTGATGTGCTGCGTGTCTCTAAAACCTTCAGCATCGGAGGGAATACTACAAAAACCCAGGAAGTTTGGGCTGCCATGAAACATGACGAGGAAGCAGGAATCGAACTGTGGATTTCTCGTCATGCGCGCCGTGACATTTACGAGTGAGTTATGCATAATGATTTCTTTCTGATGCTAACGTGATGACAAGTCTGGCTATATCTTTATGTCGACTTTTATTTGGAACAGTTAAAAGCCACGATGCCCTTGTCCTTGCGGCAATGCTCTCTGACCGGGAACTTCTGAAGCGCGCAGGCTTCCACGGTCAGTTATGTTCTCTTTACCAGCAATAGAGTTGATAAGGATCGATCTCTGGCTATTTTACAGTCGAACAGGACCCGAAGCAACGGCTACCTAAGGTATTCCTCGACGAACCTGATAATAGTCATTTAATGGCCCCCAGTTCTTCCACATCCCAAAGAGATGTTCTTGGCCAGCATGGCTCACATGGCGTCCACAATGTGGGCCATTCCGTGAAAGATGGTCCTATCTCTGTTTGGAAAGCCTTGGGCCGGGTGAGAAGTCCGGGCCGGCAAGTTTTGACCAGCTAGCATATCTCGTTATTTATACATTCTTCCAGGTCTCCAAGTCAGATTATCCCCCAGAACGTCATTAGTGAGTTGCTTATGTTTCGGTGGATCTTTCTGTTATGATATCGCCCAGGGACCAGAGTAAAATCAGCAAGTAGGGCTCGTGATCTTGGGACAAGTCATCTACGCAGTCGCACAGATTCAATCCAGTCTCTGAACTTCCACTACTATAATGACGAAGGTCCAGTGGGAAAGCTACGGTCCCGAGGTAAGTTCGGAGCTCTCCACCCGTACTTGCAACTAACATGAGTCCAAGGGAAAATCAACGATATTGAAGTGCATATAGCTGAGGGTGCCCCTGTTCGATTAGAAACTGGTTCTAGTTGCTAACTGATGACCGATATCCCAGGTGTTCCTGAGTTTCATGTGTTCATGAAGGACAAGCACGAACCACTTTGTCGTTTTGCAGATATCATCACTCCCATTGCGACTGTCTTTGATCTTCCCATGACATCACTACGCATTTTTTATGATGCTCCCACTGGTCCTATTGCGTTCAATCAGGGAGGAAACATCTGCCTTAATTTGCGATTTTTTGAGGAATGGCGTGAGTGCAATTTAGTTCAGATATGCAAGCAAAACTATAGCTGATACATTAACAAATAGACGATGCTGATGTTAAGAGTGGTGATCGAGAGCGAGCCCAGTACTTTTGGTCCGGCCCATTTCGTACCGTGGATGTATTAATACGTTATGTATCAAGGTATTTTACGCTCGCCCACGAGATCGCCCACAACCTTGTTATGGAACACAATTCTGACCATGAGTTTTGGTTTTCCGCCATCTGCGAAGAATACATCGCCGCTTTTTCACAGCTCCTGCAACCTGGGAATCGGGTAGAACCAAAACCTAAACAAAGGCTCTTCGGGGTTGGCCTGTCTAACTTATTCTGTGGACATAGGTAGAATGAATGAATGAATGAATGAATGAGAAAGAGTTGATCAGGTAATTATCAAAGCGAGCTGTAATCGAGGTTTTTGTAGAATAATCAACGACGTCTGGTACATCCGCTAGCACGTCGGTCCCGCTCGTGGTACCAGACAGCCTGAGAGCCAGGCCAAGTGTTGTTCGCCACGTTCACGTCAATAACCATAATCCCTCAGGCTGTTGACATGGTACAGCATATGAGAACTTAGTACTTAGCGCCCGACTGAACGAACTCATACAAGTACTTAGACAGTCATTGCCACCAGTCAGGCACACATCTATCTTTCTGGCCTGTCTACACCCCATTTTATGGCTGCTAGTGGTGCTTCCAATCAACCTTTCACTGGCAGCATGCCACTAGCAATGGGACGCTTCGGTGGATTGCGGAAAACAGTAATCCGGAAGGGTGAATATTTCAACAGGAGCACATTGTGGCCGCCACGTTTCGACTAACTGTGATGTAGGACCACCAAAGGATATTGTCGATCACATACTGCAAGAGCAAGCACAAAACAACGATATAGAGTGGTCCCAGGGTGAGAGAGACAGTGATTGCAGGGCAGTTTTTGGACCACTGACTTCCGTTTTACCAGACAGTGTCCTTTCCCGAATTGATGGCGGGGCCCCTGTGTCATCATTGATATTTCTCGCTTGTGGGAGACGCATGGCAGGTCTTCGTGAATCCGACAACAAGATTCGGTTATGGAGTGTGGCCAATGAACAACTTGAAGAGATCCATCCACCAATTGAACATGACCAGGTTTTGAGCGCTCTGGCTGCTTCCAAGGACGGAAGGTGGATCGTCAGCGGAGACAATGACGGCGTGGTCGTAACCTGGAACGTGACGACCTGTCCGATACAGAGGGGGGGTGGATTCGAAGCCACGAAAGGAGATAGGTGCAGGATCACTGCGCTTGACATATCACCCGACTCATCGCGCATTGTGGTCGGATCCGGCAATGGGTCAATGACCATCTGGTCTATCGAGACTAGGAAGCGTATTCTTGGACCACTGCAACACCACAACTTGAACAAGTTCTCACCAGTCTCGTCTATTAAGTTCTCGCCAGTGGGTGGTCGCATCGCCTCCAGTCATCTTGCAATTGGTGGGGAAGAATGTTCGATCCGGCTTTGGCACAGTCACACTGGTGCTCTACTAGAGTCCATTAGGAGTCCTCACTCGATTTATTCACTCGCATGGTCTGCTGATGGCCATCGACTATTTGCTGGGGGTCCGGATGGCTCAATTAGGTGTTTCGATGTCTCCACTCGAGCCATTGTCGAATGGCAAGGCTCTTCAATCAGAGATCTCATAACGTTCCTCGTTGTCTCCAGCAGCGGTCAACTTCTCATCTCTGTTTCATCAGGACGTATGGCTGCGATTGACATTTGGAATATACGGACCATACCTCCAGGCAAACCTCTCTGCTTTTGCAATGAGGTGTTCATGACGTCCATCTCGTCGAATGATACTCGTCTCATCAGCGTGGGAAGGGAAAACGATATTGTTCTATGGGACCTCTCCACCCTCGTTCACGAGACCTATCTCTTCCATGTAAGCTTGCCTTATCTTCTCTAGTCTGTCGTCTTCATCCTCCTTATCAGCGTCTCTCTCTATCAGCAACACACTCGAACCCAGTAAGTCTACCTGAATCTCAAATTGGATCCTCGATTATTGTTGTACTTCGGGCAGATTATATATGTTAGCAACGCAGTCCTTGGAGCATGGAAAAGTGGAAACTTGAAGGAAGCCGAGGAAGAACTGAGGAAGGAAATTAGGTCAAGGGACAAAGACAAATCACGACGAGATTCCTCTGCATATGTTAACCGTGCTCTGCTTCGAATACGCCAAGGGAGGTGGAACGATGCGTTAAGGGACGTGCTTACCACTACAGTAACTAAGTTCACTTCCCGTGGTGATTGTTACTGACTTGTGTGTAGGAACAAGCAGACATTCGTCAAACAAATATACTTGCGCGTATTGCGGAGGGTGTTGCACGCCATTGTCAGGGAAACGGAAAGGAAGCTGGTGATGTCTTCACTTCTGCACTTCGTGACTGTGATGGCGACACCAGGGACCTTTTCAAACTCATTAAGGTATTGGATAAATTTGGAACGAATAATCCAGCTGTTGAGTTCGTTACATTTTAGTCTGTCACATATCTCGAACATCCTGATGGAGTACGACATGAATCTGACATTGACAACGATTTACCAGACGGTAGTCTGCATCGATTGGTTGAGGTAAAGATGCTAGTCTGACTGAACCTTCGGTGTTAATGTAACCCATACAGGCGCGGAGGCTCCTTCTCCTTATGCGAGAAGACCACCACATATATAGGCAAGACTCTAAGAAGGCGCTGGCCCTACTGACAACACTACCAGATCTTACACCACTTCTCCATCTCCCGGAAGTAATGATTGTTTCGCTGGTAAGTTACTCGACTTTAAGTTTACATGTTGACATACATCTGGAGATATTCGACTGGGGCCTCCATGGCTTGATATCTGACATCCATGAACTGAGGTGTCGAGCCCTGTTTGAGTCCGGTCAAAGCCCACAGCCCAGGACAGTCAACTACTTTCTTACAGAGAATACTGGTGATCTTAGTGAAGAGTTAGAATCTATCCGAGCAAAGCTTAGCTTGTTCAGTGGCAGGTGTTCCGTGTTCAATTCGCTGGTTTCCATTGACGACCCCCATCAATTCCAGAAAATTTTGGTGATGAAGCAATTTGTTATGGAAGGAACGACGAAGCCATTGCTTGGTATAACGAAGCGCTGGTCTTCGCTAATTGTCCATTAGGTAAGTTCCAGTGAGTTTGATCTCGAGACTATTGAAGCGATTTGCGGAGTCAGACGTTGTGAACAAGGACCTGGCGACCCTCAAGCATGGAGGCGAAACAGCAGTTCCCCCTGCAAAAGATAAGGCAGCCTCGCGGCACTTAATCTCACTTTTCCGGTGTCCTCGGTGTGTTGCCTCTCTCTTTGCAAAGCGGAGTGAAGCGAAAGCGAACATGGAGTTGTGGACAGATGCCTTGATAGATGGAAAACGGGTATAAACATTCTTTTTGTTCCCTTCCGTCAGTAGATCATCAGTAATGAATATTCTAGGCAGTCGAGAGTGACCCGTCTTGCGCTTGGGGGTATGAGAGGAAATTCGTGGCGTTGTATGCACAGGGAAATTTTGAGGAGGCGGTCGACACACTGAGGGACATGTCTTCAAAGTTCATGGATAGCCATGGTCTGGAAATTCGCCGTAAGTGATATATATTCCATGTACAATCTTGGATTTCAGGCATTGACTGCTCCGTAGAGATATGCAACTACTCTAAGACGATCAACGAAATCAATGATCAAATGAACATGATTTTTGACAAGTCCCCCTTTGTACTCATTGATATCGAGGACGGCCACCTCTGCAACCAGGAAAGGCAAAGAAGCATGTTCGAAAACGATCAGAGATATTTCAAGTTAGTCTCTGAGTCAGTAATGTCTACGGTGCCAGACATGAACCAAATCAAGGAAGTCGTGGAAGAATATTTCCACTATGTCATGTTCTCTCATACTTGGGAGGGGAGAGAACCGTCGTTTGAGGTAGTTTCCAAAACGCCAGTCTATCAGCTCGCTCCATCACCCCTGAATCAGAAGTTACGCAAGTTCTGTGAAACTGTACGGGACAACTATAAACCTTACCGGTGGTCATGGAGTGATACATGCTGTATCAATAAAACGGACCGAGACATCTTCGAAAAGTCAATTCGCTTCATGTACAACTGGTACCACAATTCGGCACTCACACTTGTCCTCCTTGCCAACTTATCCGAGTCAAACCCGCCAAATTCTCCCTACCTTCAACATAATCGATGGATGTTTCGTGCCTGGACGCTGCAGGAGCTCCTCGCACCCAAGATCATCCGTTTCTATAATCGCAACAGGGACCTCTACTTCAATGGTTGCAATTTCAATCATAAATCGTTACCAGAGCTCCAGGACGCCATGGTCGGTGTCCAGGATGCTCTTCGTGACGACTTTTCTCCTGTGGCCCTTACCGTGCGTCAGAGGCTCAGCTTGGCATCGACTCGCGATGCGACCATAAAAGTGGACATTGCATATGCATTAATAGGGATCTTCAGCAGTGATATAGATGTCGAGTATACTCGCGAAGGAGAAGTTGCGCTTGGGCTCTTGCTGCAAGAAATCGTAAACCGCCAAGGGGACATCACGGTACTCGACTGGACTGGGGTTCCATCAAAGTTCAATAGTGCTGTACCTGCCAGCCTCTCTGTCTACAAACCCGGCGCATACAAACCATATGAATTAATCCATGTTACCGATGACATGGTCGACCAGCGGGCTAAAGCGTTCCATGACGCGTCAGTGAAAGAGGAGGCAAATAATCTTTATAATCTTCTTTCTACTCTGGGTTTACCACGTTTCGCCGACCGTCGTCTTAGTCTCCCTTGCATCACATTTTCCGTCACTGACATAAAACACGATGCCTCTGCTAGCATACATGACGATGGAACCACCACCTATCTTGTATCAACAGTAGCTCTCGGAGAAGTCCGGTTCAAGACTAAGGACGCTTCTTTCTCCAAGTCTCTGGAAGGAAGGGTGGTGCTCGTGTATCCCTGGATTCGGAATCTTCTAGTTCAAACACGCAATCGCCGTGCCAGAGGGGCGGGAAATACTAAACAAATCCATGCAGTAAGGCTGTTGATGTACTTGGAACAGGGATTCAGAGCTCTTTTGTTCGCCGAGCAGTCTGATCAACAATACCGGAGAATAGCTGCTGACGAGGAAATCATCATTCCCGCTCATGAATTGACGTCCTTAGAGGATGTCAACATTGAGGTATTGGAAATATGGGAGAGGTCGTAATGAGGAGGACGGTTTCAGCGACCATATCGTTATGTATCTTTACTATCGAGGTTATAAGGAACCGTTGCAGTACAGAGTCGACCGATCAAGTACCCATGAATGACGAGACGAGGTATACTACATTGAAGCAGAAGACAGACAAACACCCAAATGTTCAAAGACCTATATGGATGAGCGGAAGCCATTCGACAAACGGGACACCACTATCTCGAAGGTGCTCGACAGCTTGGTGTAACGCCCATGCAGCCTCTCGATAATCCGGTTTTCCACCATTCCGAAGAAGTTGCTGATATACGTCCCTTGCCACGCGAGGCATAAACCGATCACTGACTGACCACATTGTGCCAATTACTCCTCTGTAACCCGCAAACAACATTCCCGCTGCGATATGGATGGCCTCATCGGAGAGACCTTGGTCGCCCATCGCCGTTTGACATGCAGAAAGAAAGGCAAGCCCGCCGCGGGGGCGTGACAACGAGATGATGTCAGAAAGCTTCAATCTGCGTTGGTCAGCGAGACAAAGCCCGCTTTCAGTAGGACTCGCGGCATCTTGGATTCCATGACATGAGAAATGAACCCAGTCCGCCTGCATCATCAGGGAAAGCACCTCTTCAACCGTGCCGACAGAAGACGCTAGGAGGCTAGTCCGCACTGAGGATAAATTGATTACCTCCTTGATGTATTGCAACTCTTCATCTACTCCGGGAAGTCGAGATAGCCCATCTGAGGGTGGCTGACCGACAATAAGGAGGCGGAGGTCGCTACCAGGTGCTGTATCAGGTTCAGGCTGCGGAATAAGAATGCTGAGAGTAGGTGTGTATGACGAGATGACAAAATCGAATGCTTTGTGCCCAGGTTGCGAATACTGAGTGTCATAGAGACCAGCTGCATGGAGAGGAAGAAACACGAAAGGGCCAGTTGGGCACCAAAAAATGCGCGATAGGTCCCCAGTAGACTATTCCAGGGGGATCCGTATGGACGAATTAGCTATGGGCTCACCTAGCGCGTCACCACGTACCGAAAAACCCAAGGCATCCAGAACTGGTTTGACAGCATTCTTCCACAAGGTGGATAAGAGTAATTCCCAGCTGATGTCAATTGGCGTTACACTTTCCCCTGCCCTTTCGTCATAGTACATGGCGCGGGCAAGACTATGCGCGTTCTTTATCATGTCATAAAGGCCTGCAGATTGCTTGACAGTGAAACTAGGAAGAGGGACGTGAAGTACTCGATCAGCATTATAAAGAACAATCAATGCATCACAGCGGCTTTCAGCAGCATTGAGTATGACCACTGGCCCAGTGTGTGCCGAAGCACGGAGCTGCGAAAATTCTTTGCGGAGTAGGAATCGTTGGAAGTCAGGCAGCCTTCGGATCTCGTCGAGCAGTTTATCTCGCCTGATTGCCAGTGCACGGTGTCTATCAGCCTCTTCCTGTAAAGGCTCGGGTGCACGATGTAGACTTTGAGTCCGCCGCGGCTTCGAGAGTGCAGATAAGGATTTCTCGCGACTGGAACCAGCATGCTCTAGTGCGTCAGACAGCTCGCGAAGTCTAACAGCATAGTCTGGATGAGCGGTCATCAATTCTTCATAAGAACCACGAAGCTGAAACAGATCCCCCCAAATGATCGAACGTCCTTGTTCGAGCCACTCCACTGCAGTTTCTGGGAGTCCTGAGTTCAGAGCCGCCACCGCCGCCTCCCGCACCACATCAGCAGCTCGCACAAGTTCGGAGTACCGGTGTGTAAGAGGGAGTCCTATCCATGCGAGTTGTGGAAGAAGATCGATTGCAACAGAATATGCAGGAAGGAGAGTGTGATGACGTATACTGCGCGCACATGCTATCCATTTCTGCGATGCAAAGAATCGAGCAGTGACAGGACCAGTGGAGGCGGAAGCAGCATCCGAATACAAGGAAATCGCCTGCTCAAAGTCACTCAACTCCCCAAGGTACTCGAAGCGAGTAACGAGACCGTCGCCAAGGTCGTTCAAATAGGCTGGTTTGTCGGGATGGCCGTGAGGGGTCAAGTCAACTGCATCCTTGTGGCTCGAAATTGCACCCTCAAGGTCACTCAGCTCCTTAATATGTTTGAAACGAGCTGAAAGTGAGCTGCCAAGGATATTCAGACGGGCCGGTTTGTCAGGGTGACCGTGAGGGGTGAGGTCAACAGCCTCCCTCAGCATCAAGATTGCATCCTCAAGGTCCCCCGGCTCCCCTGCGTGCTCAAACCGGGTAAAGAAGGAGTTGGCAAGGCTTGCCATATGGGTTGATTTATCGGGGTGACCGTAAGGGGTGAGGTCGACAGCATCCCTCTGCATCAAAATTGCATCCTCGAGGTGTCTCAGCTCCCCGAGATGCCTGAAAAGGGCGAGGCAGGAGTTCCCAAGGTTGTTGAGGTATGCTGGTTTGTCGGGGTGTCCATGAGGGGTGAGCTCAACCGCCTCCCTCTGCATCGAAATCGCTCCCTCAAGGTCGCCCAGTTCCCCAAGGTGCTCAAAACGAATTACCATGGAGTTACCAAGGTTGTTTAGGCATGTAGATCTGTCAGGATGACCATGGGAAATAAGATGAACAGCGTCTCTCTGCTTTGAAACTGCATCTTCGAGGTCACCCAACTCCCCGAGGCGCTCGAAACGAGTGAGGAAAGAGTTTCCAAGGTTGTTCAGATATACAGATTGAGCAGGGTGACCATGAGGGGTAAGATCGGTTGCATCACTGTGTCTCGAAATTGCGTCCTCGAGATCGTATAGCTGACCGAGGTGCCCAAAGCGAGCTCTGATAAAGCTTCCAAGGTTGTTTAGGTAGCCTGGCATTTCGGGGCGTCCATGAGGAGTGAGCTCAACAGCATTCGTTTGCATCGAAATTGCATCCTCGAGGTCTCTAAGCTCCCCGAAGCGCCAGAAACGAGTGAAAATGGAGTTGGAAAGGTCAGCGAGATGGGCAGGCTTGTCAGGATGTCCCAGGGGAGTGAGACTAACAGCATCACAGTGCATTGAAATAGCGTTATCGAGATCTCTCATCTCTCCAAGGCGTCCAAAGCGAACCCTGAAGGAGCTCCCAAGGTTACTTAGGCGGGCCGGTCTGCTAGGATGATCAGGAAGAGTAAGATCAACAGCGTCCTTGTACCTCGAAATCGCATCCTCGAGGTCTTCCAGCTGCCCGAGGGACTCGAAACGAGTAAGGACGGAGTTGCCAAGATTGTTAAGATAGGCCGGTTTGTCAAGGTGACTGTCAGGGATGAGGTTCACAGCATCCCTGTGTATCAAAATTGCGCAGTCGAGGTCATCCGACTCCCCGAGACGCTGAAAGCGAGTAAACAAGGAGTTGCCGAGGTTATTCAGATGGGCTGACCTGTTGGAGTTACCATGCGGGGTGAGGTTCACAGCATCCCTCTGTATCGAAATTGCATCCTCGAGGTCTTTCAGCGCCCCGAAAAGTTCGAAGCGAATGAAGATGGAGTTGCCAAGGTTATTTAAATGCGTTGGTTTGTCAGGGTGACCGTCAGGGGTGAGGTCGACAGCATTCCTTTGCATCAAAACTGCATCCTCGAGGTCTCCCGGCTCTCCAAGACGCCGAAAACGAGTGGAAAGAGAGTTGCCAAGACTGTTTAGATGTGCCGGTCTGTCGGGGTGACCATGAGGGGTGAGGTCAACAGCCTCCCTATGTTTCGAGATTGCATCCTCGAGATCGCCAAGCTCCCCCATGCGACCAAAACGAGCCCTGAGGAAGCTCCCAAGATTATTTAGATGGACTGGTTTCTTGGGATGGGCATAAGGGGTAAGGTCAACAGCATCTCTCTGTCTCGAAATTGCATCCTCGAGGTCGCTTAGATCCCCGAGGTGATCGAATCGGTATGATAATGCCATGCTAAGTTTTGCTAGCCCCACGCAATACCGATGATCTGAAACTAAAGTGGACTCGATGAATTCCTCCAAATGCGTGATCGCCTGTTGCAAATCAGCTAAATCACCGAATTGTTGGAAGTGGTCTAACAACCAGCAACTTAAAGTCCATAGGTCCTCGTCGGTGGAGAGTGATGTCGAAATCTTCCCCGCCGATGACTGGGTATTCACCTGGGCATGGCCCATCCTACGTTCCGCGGACAGCCGGAGCAAGAAAATTGCGGCCCGATTTTCATAACTGTCTGCGAAACCAAGCTCCGTCGCCTCATGCAACAATGCCTCAGCTTCTACCACCTCAACTTCATCCTGCTGCTTCTGAAATCGCACTAAATACACTGCAGCCAGCTGAATCAACGTGGACTGTCGGTCAGGGTGCCCGACAGGACGGGCCGCGAGTGCGCTACGATACAGACTAATGGAAATGTGGAAAGAGATATCCGTGCCCTTGACCTGAGAAAGGATGAATTTGGCCATCGCCAGGTTCGACTGAGCAGCCGCACGACAAGGATGGTCCGACGAACAAATGTTGAGTGCACGTTCAAACTCTTCAACAGAACACTCGAGATCCTGTCTTTTCCCGTACTTTCGGTAACATGATAGAGCAGCGTGGCCTTGGTTTGTCGCCTCTTCCAGCTTGCTCTGAGATCGCATGGTTGACTATTAACATTGAGTAACAACAACCGTGCTGACAGAGTTTGCCTACTCACGCGACGAGAACCAGGGAGTATTAACTTTGATGAGCCATCACTCTCACATTTCCGCCGCTCGATAGTCACCATAATGGTCGAACACGACGATACAACATCCCCATCTCTAGGGGAAAGCGTAAATGCTGCTGTGGTGTGAGCGTCTAGGTGCTTAGACAAAATTCCCACTCACAAATGTCATTTATACTGTAGTCCAAGAGTTGTTCCATGGTAATTGCTAACTCTCGTAACTGCTCCCCATTGCCCAATACGGGTTGAGATTCAAAGGATGCATAGACCTCAAGACAAACATTGACCGACAGGTCTGATGGTCTGTGAGCACCGTTAGGATTGATGTATGTTAGAGAAAACGGATCTCACAGCGGGATGGACCCACTCCATTCAATGATATCGTCACCCACTGATGAACGCTTATAGTCTGTTTTCCATTCAAAGCCGCTGTGATGTACTATAGTGTAAAAGCTAGCGGGAACACGTCTAAGACCAAGGGCAACATCTGTTGCCCGGATACCTGTCCCGTCGTCAGCAACCTCAGACTCAGCAGAGAAACGAATCTCGCACCAGTGATGAATATTTCCTCGCCGTCGTCCGCGCGTGCTCTAAAGCTACAGCGAGGCAGCTGGTCCCTGGGTCCAGGCTCTTCCTTGTCTCCTTGCTCCTGCGCCATCCATTCGTTGTTCGGGTCAGATTCCGGGCGCATGCGCTGCACCGTAGTTCTGCTGGATAGGTCGGTCGGTAAACTGTGAGCCAGTATTAGTCGAAACCTATGGTCAGAGTATTAGATTCAGGTCGCAGACGGTTTCCGGTGCTCTAACTGTTATGCAACGCTTGTATCTAGAGCGCTAGGCCAGGGTGTCGGCCAAAACGAGGAATCTGTTAGTATATGTAATCTCGACCACCCCCCACTCTGGGCGACAATGGACAGCACACCTCAGCGTGTCTACGCAACCAACCTGCGGCAGAATATAGGTTACCCATTGCGAAACCCCAACCCGAACAGTAGGCTCGGTCGACCTTATGAAGAGGAGGGCCTTCAGATTGGGGACGTTGGCTACGTCGACGACGATGGTGAATTCATTTGGCTCTTCAACATAAAATTTCCCGCCCCAGGCAATGAAAAGCTTCCAGAGGAGTTTCACAATCGAAGCCCAAATCTTCCGGAGGAACCTATCAAGTTTGCCAAGCCAGTCATCAAGCAAGCACTTGAAGTCGAAACAGTATTCATGGCCGGCGTTACGCGAAATCTGGAGGACTCGAGGTATGTTTGTATTATTCTACTGTATTTGGATTTAGACGAATCGTAGGTACTCCAAGAGCAACTTACCATTTCACTGCGACATCTAAGGCGGGTGCTATACTCATACTACCAGATGGTGCCACCGCATCCAAGCTCGAGGGCAAACAAAAATTAGATGAATTTCGGCAACTTGCCACGAAGTACGCGCTTCAGTGGTGTAGATATGCTCAACGTGACTCCCTCTACCTGATTACTGAAACCTATACAACGAAAAAGAGTTGGACCCTAGGATCGTTCAACGCCGGTTTACCTGATAGAGAAATACTTGTCCAGCGGCAAACTCGTGATGACAATGTTGCGTATATATGGAGCTACCAATTTAACGTGGACCATCAACAAGGACATGGGGATAACCGCCATGACAATCAAACCGTCTTCATAAGAGGCTTCAAGATGACAATAAGATGGGATTGGTTTCCTGTGATTGAGCAGGCGGAGATTTCCGAACGGTGGTTCTCCCGCGTCCTTGCTACATTATGGCCGATCAGGAAGATTCGAAAATGGCTCTCTCAGACAAGTGAGTTCGTGTTGTCATGCAGTGGCGTGGTTGTCAACACGAACCGAATGCAGAGATCGAGTTCTTCCCCGCCCGGAACCTATCCCAGGTTTGTGCCATTCAAATTACTACACGTGTACGGACTAAATCATCCTTCAGCCCCTTCATCCATTGGACATAGTCAACCACGTTTTGTTGGACAAGGTTTGTATGGCAAATGACATATACTATAGTACACTGAACATTTTTGGCTAGAATCCTGGCGCTCAGATGGTCGTTACACACGACGATGCCTGGATCGAGATGCTCGAAAAAGTGCATTCTTGTATCTATGCATACCGCCCATTAACATATTTTCAGGGCTTGTCGCACGCAGACCTGATGCAAGAAAACCGCATCCGAGAATTTATGGAAGAAGAATACACTTGGGATTTGGACTCCGAACATAGCATGTGTTTTGTTGCTGCGCTCATTACACGTTCTTAACCTTTACTAGATGCCATTTATCTACGAAGTAAATTGTAGGTAGTTTTTCGTTAATTCTCATTCCGCTAAACAAACTGCATTAATAGCCAAGACACCGACTGCCAAAGAGAGCCGATGTGCGACCCAGAAAAGTCCTTTTCACTTTCATCTTCGGGTGACAAACGGTTCGCTATTACAAGTCTGTATAATACTCGCTCTTGTTATCCTCGCGAAAGCATCCTAATTCTGGTGGTTTTTTAGATATGCGGCTTGAAAACATTGATCTTGATCGTATCTATGCTGGCGTTTGTATCCTTGTTCAGTTTGGGAGCACGATGAAGAGAGCGGAGATCAAGCCGCATGCGAGCGTCATTGAGTGGGACGACGATATTATGCTGTAGGTCTTTCCTCGCGTCTTTCTATTAGTTTGCGCTCATCTCTCCAAGGCCTTCGGGTCTACCCATTTATGTCACAGTTTGTGGCGCGTTCCAGCTGGGTTCGACACTGGGGACACGAAAAATCTCTACAACTCAGACGATCAATACTGTAGGCTTGTCTGGCGGCATCCACAGTAAGTGTTGCGGCCCTCATTGCATCGTATCTTGTAATTAATGCTGGCCAAGTGGTCAGGTTTTCTTTTGGGAAGGCTGAATCTTGTTCATCAATCCTAATCACTTTGGGTCAACATTTTCCTCAGTTTCAACCCTACTCAGATTTTGAAGTAAGATTTCCCGTGGCAAGCCTGCGCTCGACGGTTCATTGTTTATAGGGAAGTTCGGTTTTTGTAGAGAAGACGATTCTAGGGTTTAGAGCGCTCTACTCTCACCACGACGTGCCTAAGAAAGAATACCTTCAAGACGCTCTTGAATGTTTTCAGTATGCTCTAGATCAATATGATCTCGATTCTGCTTGCCGCGCCACTGCACTTTTTAATCTTGCCACTGCAAAGCTCATTGCATGTCAGATTCATGGTGCATACTCCGAGCTCAATACACCTATCGAACTATATGGAGAAGCGCTCGAACTACGCGATTCTGATGACCTAGATCGACCCGTGACTTTGTTACTCCTTGCCCAAGCTCTTTTGTTTCGCTATGGGCAGGAACATGATGAATCCATTCTTAGGAAAATTGAGGACCTCTTGGTCGAGATTCACCCTGATGGTAGCCGCAACCGTCAAACTGCAGATACCATATTACGCACGTGTAGATTTTACCAAGCCACAGACTCTGGGAATCCAACTGAGATCGAAAATCTACTGGACCGTTCTTCGTATATTCCCCCGTACGGTTTCTTCGACTTGCCCCACATTCTGCACAAGCAGGGGGTTGCATTATGGGCCCGTTTTCAGCTATCCACGAGCCTCCATGATCTTGACAGGTCGGTCGCGCTGAATAGGGAAGCCCTCCACCTTATTCCGGACGGGCACAGTGACCAATCGAGCATAGTCACCTGCCTGGGTTCCTCACTCTTAAAGCTTCTCGAGCTTCGCGAGGTTCTCAGTGACCTTAACACGTCAGCGGACCTTGCGCAACTTGGAGAGATCGTTATCACGGAACTCGATGGCTTATCGTCTGCCAGAGGAGGACATGGAGCCTCGTCTTCGCAAAAGCTTCGCGATCAGATAAAGCTTATGTCAGCTGCAGACGACAACTTCCGCTCGATTGTTCGGATAGACCCATCACAGATGACTCCCGAAGTCCACAGTCTGATAGACGAATGGAAAAAAGTCGACGGTACACCGACAAAATGCAAACGAGAGCTTGGGGTTTTAATAAGTTTCCTACGAGGCGAAGGGGAAACGAAGATGCGCGAACTTCTTACAATGGAATGGCCCTTCAAGGAATTCAAGATTGAGGAGACGGAGCAGGTTCTGCTGGGATATATGGCCTACTTCCGCAGCGTTATCGCAAGCACGTTGAAATGGGTGGACAAACCTAACTATTCTGCCAAGCATCTCCACCAGCGGCGGGACATAATACGTAACTGGTTGTTCAAGGAAGAACGATATACTGAATCGCACGGATACGGGGAATTTGTAGCAACTTCATCAGATTCTCCGCCGGCGTCATGACGAACATAGCTATGTAGCCATCCCCAGCTCGACATACGTGCCAGGGATTATGCAATGCGTCTTCACAAAGGTGGTAAACTCCCAAGCCTCTCCAAGCACTCCAATACCAAGTCCAGCCCAATCAACCCAAAGCTCTCTGGCCCAAAGTTTTCGCCAGGGAACGAAGGTGCCTTCTCAAAGCTGAACCTCCATGCTTCCCACGCGACAGCCAATCTTTCCTCCAATTCGCTCTCCGAAAGATCCTTTAGCCTTCCAATAAGCTGTTCCTTGACGTCGTGGACAAGAAATCCCACGTTCTCCCTCATCGCGCGCAGCCGGCTGTTTCTGTACCCCTTGTGCGGGCACTTGGCCAAGATGGTCCCGATCACAAGCTCTTCCTCACGTAGACGAGATCCAGGTGCCTTGGATAGAGAGAACGTGCTCGATATGTATGCGAGCTCTTCTCGGTACGTCAGATACAAGGAATCCATCCGGATCGTCGGGCTACGGCAAGACGACTTTGGTAGGTGACGACGGACAAGCGGGCCAAGGACCTTGAAAATTGGGTATGCATCTGCATCTCGTGGCAATTGGGGAAGGGCATCGGGTATGTCCTCCAAAGTAATGCCACGATAGAGATGACCGAGTGCACGATCAGACTTGTAATAATCTGAGGATCGATGGGCGTTCTCTTCCGCCATGTCCCAGTCAGGTTTGAATTTGATGAGCGATCTCGGCATGTGGCTGATATCCACCTTGTTCCCGTTCTTTGGGTAGTCTACGGCCCAGCTGTGCATCGCTGCCAACTTGAGGCAGTCCGGATCGAGTGTTCCAAGCTTCGGCATATCGTCAGCTCCGTAGGAAATTGTAGAACGATACATACCTTGGATTGATCTGTTCGCCAGAGTGACTTAGACAACGCTCTGAGCATTTCAGAAGGTCAGCTCACCTGCGATCGTGATGTGTTTATTGGCGACCAATCCCTACGATTCGTTACCATGACTAACCCGGACAACGTTCAGGAAATGAAATCTCATACCACAACGTCCGAGTTGATATATTCGACGACAAAGTCACAGACGTCATGGATTGTACTGGGTCTGTCAAGCTTGAATGACTCTACTGGCGGATATGAAGCGGGATCATGGTGTTCGGGGACTAGGAGATCTCCGTATTGGATGACTGCGAACGTGTCGCTGGAGAGGTTTGAACTACTTTACTGGCTTGGGGATAGAGACGAGTGACGTACCCGTCGAGATCACCTCCCGCCAAACCGTTTGGCAGTGACCAAGTCCCTTTTGGCAAAGGTTATTATCCAAGATGTAATAAACGCCAACTAAAATCACACTAACCTGTGGTTGCGAATACGACGACGTTCTTCAGATGACCGAACAGACATATACGATCAGTAGGGGGAGGCCCAATGGCATATACCCGTTGCACTATATGTATGGTCGTTGGTCATTCGGATTGTGCACGATAGAAGAGACGGATTACCATCTCCAGGATGCATGACAGGGTTTCGAGATATGAGGCACATCCCCTCGAGATAACGGGGCTTGTCATCTTCAGGATATTGCACGCATGCTGGCAAGCATGATGAATTGTTATCAATAACGGGACTGAATCATACCAAAGATCTTTCCTTGAGGTAGGCAATACACGTTCTTCAAACCCTTTTTCACGTACGCTGGTCCCTCGTCTGCGACGCCAACAAGCGTGTAGCTATTCGGAATCTGGAGACGAGCCTCGTGTTTCACTGCGCGTAACACGTGGTTGATCGCGCATGCGCGAAGTCGTGCCAAGAACAGTGTATCCAATGACTGTTGTAAATGACTCGGTTTCAGTTCTAGTCCCAATGCGTTTAGTCTCTTGAGAATAGTGGAAAGTCGGTAATTGTAACATAGCTGGTTCGAATCGAGCAGCTTCGCGAATAGAGCTGCAGAATTGTGGGCCATTCGTGTTTCGGCTACAGTAGCTTTTTGGAGTTCCATGAAAACCTCCTTGGGCGCACCGCGGTCCTCGAGTACCATTACCAACGGCCTACGACAGGACCAAGGTGATGAACACTTCATATCTGTAAAGATCAACACCAACCTATTCAGGTAAGGCCTGTTGGGTTTGCCGAAAGCTTGAGCGATCTCTATCGTCCCGTATTTCTCTCCGGGGACGTCAAACTTCTTCATAGAAGGCCGAACACACATATGAATCCCCTCTAATCTTAGATCCACAGATACGACGCCTTTACATCCCAGGAAACGTATCTGATACTGTGCAAGTATCGAGCAGACTGCGCAGGGTCATCGAATCTGAGACTTACGGCGGACGGTATGATGGAGTAGGATAAAAGCGAAGGATTATCCTCGCATAGGGCCTGCCAGATGAGCTCCGCCAACCCGGGTGATATTGTACCAGCGCCATCCGTAAAGTTAATCCCGTTTTCTACGATATCGGGTATCTCAGACCACTGGTTCCTCCCGATGCGGACGGAAGGATCTGTTCCGGAGAATGCTTGCTAAGCAATGATCAGCGAACAACAATCGCGTCAAGGATGCTGATCTACCGCCATTCGTGCCCCATACTTGGATGGACTCTTTATGACCCCACTGAAGTCTCCGAGGGAATTGCGGATGTTCTGAGCAGTCACCGGGCCCTTTTCTGGGTGATGAAACGGGTTGATATACCAAACGGCGTGCTCTCTAAGAGCCGATGAAGAGTATCCCAGGAAATAAAAGCGTCTTCCGGCGAGTTTGAACCCTTCTTTCAGCAGCTTGCCCACGCGTTCCTGCAGGTAAGATGCACCATCGACCTCCCGATCCCACCTATATTGAAGGCGATCTTCGTCACGAAAATCGACACGAAGGAAATGGTCCTCGTAGCCTTCGTATCCACGAATGACTCGGTTAGATTGAGTGATGGTTGGTCCCTCGAGGATCATCCGGGTTGGCGTGAACGTCACATGGTGGCAGAAAAAACGACTCCTGGGAGGAGACGTTCGCGGACGTTGGGTTTTTTGCCCTAGGACGCTCTCGAGGCATTCAAATACATGTTGCCCCGAGTGACGACGTGCAGCAGTTTCCACAAAGTGCCGCATGACGTCACCCGCTGTATCGCCGAATGTATCAATCAGTTGTTCTATTCGCGGACGGAGCTCCTTCAATTCCTGCGTGTTTGCAACACCGTTATGCAAAAGGGCCTCGACCTGAAAAGCGACCCGCCAATTCGAGGCAAGAACCGGAGATCGTAGCCATGTCACGATATCGCGAATATTGTTGTAGCAGAAGAAATGTTGGCTATCGTTGGCCTTTATGGTTACTCCCTGCCGGGGCGGGTGCAGGAATGAGGTCTGACAATAATACTCGAACCTTTTCAGGACGTCTCCAAAGTCGTAGTCAGTGACATCGAATAGCACAACGCGCAAATGATGCGCATAAGGGGAAACAGCTTTGTGGCCTGCGTTCAGGGATCCCACACGATGACGGTATTTTTCTCTTCTGCGAGTGTCTGAAAGGGTGGGAAATATCTCCTCTTTTTGGATCACAGGGGGTTGGAATAGATCAAAGCAGATATCTGGTCGTCACTTTTGTAAGAAATGCCTTGACTATTATGCGATCACGCACAAGGGTCATTTCTAGAGTCATGTCCCATTTCCATTTCGTGAATACTTGAAAACCGAACGATGATGTTGTGAAATATTTGTTCGTGCGCTGGATCACCAATCTAGTACCGTTAGGATGTGTTTGGATGTCAACTTGAGCCTTACTCGGATTCGGAGGGATTTATACTCGTACTCAAAGAAGAGTAATCCCATGCTCTGCCGACTAAGGTTGCGGTCCCATTCAATGGAGAATGACCGAGCGCCTTGAGGTTTTGCACCTCTCGGGTGATAGAAGGTACCTAATAACGGACGATGAGACGATGACCGGGTCAGTGCAATAAAGCGGTGATCAGCACAGACCGATTTGAACGTGCGTAAGGTGAAATGGGTCGCAGAGGGCGTCGACCCTCCGCGCACGATCCCTTGCGATTTCTGGATCTACGAAAGGGGCCTTTTCGAGTTCGAGGACCAAGGGCATTTCAACCTCGTTTTTGGTAGCGAAGAACTTGAGCCTTTTACCCCTCACTTTGATGAAGATCTGGTCCTTCTCGCTGAAGCGCTGAAACTTTCTCCCCTCCGATTTCGTCATCGTGAGCGTACCGGATCCATCGTTTTGTACGCCGCATGCTGGCTTCTTGTTCAGTATGACCTTGAAGTTGGGCAAACGTTCCTTGGGGCCGGAAACAAAAAGTCCTGGGCAGACGTGTAGAACCTGATCCGCGATCGCGGCCGTTACCTCCCATTCGTCGGATCTGAAGTGCACATTCTTGATACAAAATTCCATCGAGATGGTGAGGTTGTGTTGAGGTGGTTGCTCGATGAGTCCCGCATCAAATCGATAAGCTTCCTACCATGAATGTGCCGAATATCCACCGAAGGATCTTTCCCGTTCTAGACCGGTCACTATATCACACAGAGAATCCCCCGAGGTTCGACACCGAAACAATACATGTGGAAAATGGACAATGACATGGATCCGATACGAGACTGTCAAACTTGCAAAGTCATGGCTTATTGGGGGTGCCCTGAGTCGGTGAATATTCTGGAAGTGATTTGAAATCTCATACAGGAAGGCTACGCTGATTATGTAACAAGGACGACAGCCAGGACAAGGCGGTCAACATTCGCAGTGTTAATTTACCCCATCTGGGCGACGGAACCACCAATCTGAGCCTAATGTGCCAGATGGTGCACAGCAGGAGAGTGACATACTTGGGCCTGCTTACACACTACCTATGGTGAAGTACAAGATATTGGGAACATGAGAAACTTATGTCCTCGGATTCCGAGCATGTTGGTGTCTGTGAATATCGACCAGAACGCCTTGTTTCTCAGGAATTGAAGAGAGCGCAAGTCATTATGAGTCCGGCGGCAGCCTGCTAAGCTGCCATGACGGCGATTGCGGATGCGCAGTCCATGGCAACTACAGTGCTTGCTCCGGGCTGACGTCGGTGCCTCGCTTGGCTAAGCTTTCCTTTTTTGGAGAGCATCCAGGATGGCGGCGGCCCTGATGTCCCGATGCAGTGGCAGTAGTGTCAGAGTCAGCGGTCAAATAAAGCGGATGCCGCCCTCGAAATGCAGCGCTATGAGCGTCTCCTTTGTCTCACCACGCTCTACTAGGACCCTCTGGCCACCCAGCACCCCGTAAGCCGCCCGTGTCATTCACTATAAAAGGCTCATGACATGGTCGAATCCCCGCCAAATGATACTTCCGCCATGCCTTGGTGTCCCATCCTGTCTTGCTTTCCCCGCTATAAAGCGTATACCCAAATCAATGCGATGATGTGGGACGTGCGGGGTAATTATGACGAACAGCCGACGTCTTCACGTCCACGCTTTTCGGCACCGCCCAAGTGCGTTCGGCGGAGCTCCTGGCATCTATTTGCTAACCGTCGTGAAACAGCGCGAGAAATCCACCTCAGATGAGGTGAGCGCGCATCATATCTTCCCTTACTCGATCCCAACCTTGTCTACAGGCGAGCAGTTCCAACACACCCAGCCCCATTCATCCCTCTCGGCTTGCCCACTGCCCCTCAACCGAGGAGGCCAACCCCAAAGTATTTCACTCTCTTTTCGTAGAAACGCGTCGCTGAACACTATTCCGCAGTACCCAGTAAGTGGGTCCTTTGACTAAAAGCGGGATAATCTTCAATTCCCGTCTCTCAGTGCGTCCTACCACACTTTCCCGCGTTCAACCATCGCTCCTCAAGTCCACAACACGTCTTTTCCCCGCGGAGGCCCCGTTATACCACCCAGAATGCCAACCTCGCAACCCGTTCCAGCGCGCGCTTCTTCACATCACCAATCGAGCGACCATCATCCAAACAAGCTTACCCGACGACATTCACGTACTGTATCGGCGGCAACATCCCGCCATGTCCACTACACAGACGAATTGACTCAACCTCGATCACGAAAGACGTCTGCGAGTAGTTCCCACGCGCCTGGTCTAGTCCAAGCACATCCAGTTGCTGCCACATCTCATCATTTCCATCCGAATATTGCTCAGCAACCAATCCAGGGACATCGTCGTCGAGCGCACTCTACTGGTAATGTTGCCGGTCCTGTGGCTGTTACAGATTTCAGACCGTCCCAATGGCATCAACAAGCTCGAGCGAGCAGTGGACATGAGTACTCCAGGTGCACGGGACGGAAGAAGGCACTTTGCGTAAGTAAATGGCGTTGTCGATGCAATATGTGCTGGGACGATCGTACGGCTGGGTGTCTAGATCGGCATCAACTATGTAGGCCAGAAGCGCGAGCTTCGTGGGTGCATCAATGATATCAGGAACATGAAGAGGTTCCTTACTCGTAAGTTGGTTTGTCGTTGCATCCGTATTGCTTTCATCCGTCGTTCTCTTAGGCCAATGGGGTTTCAAAGAAGGGGATATCGTAATGCTGATGGATGAGACTACAAATCCTCGACAGATGCCTACAAGAAAGAATATGATCGATGCTATGAGATGGCTTGTAAAGGATGCCAGACCCCACGATTCATTATTTTTTCACTGTAAGGAAATCGCCATCGTCGTTGCCCATGGCTTCCATTTGTTCTATATTTAGATTCGGGGCACGGAGGTCAAATACCCGATACGGACGGTGACGAGGTGAGTGGATTTGACGAAGGTGGGTTAAATTTCTTTCCTCTCATCAGGGCTGTCAGTTTGAAGTATACTGTCTTAGTGATATACCCAGTGGACTACAAGAAAGCAGGGATTATCGTAGACGATGTGAGTTGGAATATCTTGGAATTTGTTTACAATAATGACCCACGGTCAGGAAATGAACCAAATTATGGTTTGGAAGATCCTTTTGACCAATTGGATTATTGACTGATTCACATGACAAAGGTGAAGCCACTTCCGAAAGGCTGTCGCCTAACGGTGAGTCTGCTGGTTTTCCGAGGCTATCATTATTATTAAATGAGATCAACGTAGGCTCTTTTTGATGTAAGACTTGATTTCTGTGTGGGATGTTTGCACATTTATGCTAACAAGCTTTCAGTCATGCCATTCTGGGACAACGCTTGGTGGGTACACTTGACCTTGTTTGTAGACTCGTGACTGATAGTCTTTGTCTAGACTTGCCATTTATGGTACGCTACATATATGGTTGCCTTGTACATGTACAACTTTTGTTTTGACAGTACCACCACGACGGGCGATTGAAAGAGAATCCTATCCCTGAACGTATATGGCTGCAGAAAATGAGTTCGGCAGACGTCATATCCTTTGCAGCTTGTAGGGATGATCAGAAGAGTTCCGACACTGTTCAGGGAGGAGTGGCCGTCGGTGCTATGAGCTATGTGAGTGGTTCTCGATTCCCTGGTATACGATTATCACTAATCCACGTTAATGTCAGGCGTTCTTAACGGCGTTGAGTAAGTGATATGCGTCTACAAGAATCTCATTCTTATCGTATATCACAGCCCGGAAGCCAGTGCAGAGTTACTTGGAACTACTATTATCTATTCGTGACATCGTGCAGCCACATTTTCAACAGAAAGCGCAGCTGTCGAGCGGGCATTATATTGTGCGTATTTCTGGGTGCGTCTACGGGCTCGGAGATGACAGTAATGTTTAACAGGATACTCGCCTTCGATTTATCCTGTGAACGGATTTGAGGAGTATTTATTCTTGATTAACCCTTTTTATTCTTGATTAACTCTTTCGTTTGTGATTCACCTACGCACATTCCTTCATCGAGATGTTTTAGTGTACGGACGATGTTGTAATTTCGCATATCCAATAGGACGTTGTATAATAAGCGCCGTGGTCCCGTGCTGTGTTTTTGGGACGCGTTTGTTTACGCGTTGTTTGCATCTGCGCCTACAAGGCCAAACAAGTTCGAGTTCATGCTCGACCTGGCTAACACCGGACCTGTTGTTTCTCTTCCCTGCGTCGTTGCAGCCAGCGAGATCGAAGAGAACGAGTGCTTGCCATCGTCGACCACGTCGTCGCCGCTCTCGCAAGCCTTGTCGACCAAGGCCGTAAGTCATTTGCTTCGTCGCCCCAGGTCGGTCTTTAGTGCCCATTTGCATGTGGGCTCAGTCGCTTACAGACAAATCATAGAGACACCATTTCAGTTTGCTAACAAGGAATTAACGAGTTTTTTTCCGCTCACGATCCGCTTTCGATCAACGTACGACACTAACTTTGCGTTTGCCAACCTCGCGATCCAACAAAATTTGTTCGACTCAACACTCAAGACAACGGACGACGTCTAGATTTAACGACTGCACCTTTTGCTCCCACATCCACTCCCATCTCAATTGTCTAATCGCTTTCGGATTTTTGAAAGCCTGTCTATAACGATTCGACGGTCGACACAGTTCACAGTTTACCGCTGCACATAACGACTTTTTTTTATTGACTAATGCCCTTGCAACTACTTTCACGACCTACGACGGATACTATTCGCTCGCAGTCCTCATCCCCATTCGCTACACCTGCATCTAAGCCACAAATTCCGACCATCTGCTTGACGACCGCTACCCCATGCGACACCAACCAAACGGACGACGTTAGCCAAGTTACTCCATGGATAGCCTCCGGGGCATCCCCTGTTCCAATCGCACCAAAGGCAACCACAAATGGAGAGACGTCACGAAAGCGTCTCATTCCCAAGAAGTCCAAACTGGGTCTTCTTGGGTCGGCCTCCTCGTCGGCGAAAGCACGCGAGCAAGATTTTTCTGATGTGGTTAGACGCGTTAGAGGCGCGTCGGTCCAGAATGGAAGCAACGGGTTTGAAATTTATGTCGATCCCGCCAATGACCCTGACATTGGGGATATATTGATGGTGAAGAAGAAGAAATCGCGCCTCGCGTTAGATGGGTTGCAATGGGGAACGTTGGAAGAAGTGACGAATGTTCCGTCTGTTACGAAACCAAAGGAGAAAGGTGGGAAGAAAGAGAGCCTGTTGAAGGTGAAGGTGGATGAGAATCAGAAATGGTGGAGCATTGGGCGCGGGAGGAAGGACTCCAAGGAGAAGGAGAAGGGCAAGGAGAAGGTCCGCGCAAAATGTGAGTCGCTCAGACTGGATTCACTGGATCATCGAATTGAGCAATTCCTTAGCTCCTCCGCCAACTGACAAGCCCGCCGACATGCGCGCACGATACAATTCATTAGATTCGGGGATTCTACTCACGAACCCAGTTTACGACCAACATCCCAAGCCTGCTGTGGAGCAATTGCGTGTCCCCACACCGCCCTCCACAACCTCTGCACCGCCTGGCACCGCGGGTCTCGGGGGTGGCAAGGATTCTGTCGCCATCAGGGCTATGCGCTCTGTCCGTTCCCTTGCCCGTATTGGCAGTTGGGCACAACTAAAGAACATGCCTAATCCCGACACGACTGCAGTTGCTGTGGCGCTGGTCAAAGACAAGGAGTCCGACGGAAAGAAAAAGAAGAAAAAAAAAGACAAGGAAAAAGACAAGGACAAGGACAAAGCAAAGGAAACCATTCGCTACTCCGGTAGCAGCTTCGAAGCGGGTGCATTGAGCGCGAGCCCCAAACACGAACTTAGATCTCTTGGGAAGAAGAAGGCGAGTATCTTGGGACTCGGTCTGCCTTCGACGATGCGGTTGCCTTCGTCTCGTAGTGGCTCAACGGCATCCTCAATCGTTGCGGCCAGCAACGCCAACCATCGCTTGTCAGTGGACTCTGCGACTTTGTTGGGTGGTGGGATTCTCGCACGGGGCCGATCCGGTTCGACAATGTCCACGGCCTCTTCTCTCCGTCCGATGTCCGCCACATCTTGCGTTTCTCGCCAATCGTCAGGCAGTTCGGGAGCGGCTTCTGTGAAATGGGATGAAGCGGGGTTACAAACGGTGAAGGAGATCCGTCGAAAGGAGAAGGAGACACGGAGAAAGGAGAAGGAAAGGGAGAAAGAGAGGGAGAAGGAAGTGTGTAAAGACAAGAAGAGTAAGAAGTCTAAACTTAGCAAGGATTCTACCCGGAAGGCGTCAGATAGCCGGAAGAGGACCCCGCTTTCGTCAATATTCCCAGGGACTTTGTCGGAACGCGAGGAGGATCGGGCAGAACAGCCGCCACTAACGCCCATCCTTAACATTGAAGCAACTGCGGATAGACATGGACCAAAACAATATGAAGCCGAGGCAGGAAATTCGCCGATGGAAACGCCTGTGAAGCGCGTGCGTCCCCGACCTGTATCTGAGCAACCACTTGGCCGGAGTCGACCCAAGCCCTTCTACGAGGGAGATGATGGTAAGCTCCTAAGTTATGTGCATCCGAATTGTCACCGATCTCGACATAGATAACGCGGTCATGTCACTCCTGGACGCAGCGACGAATGATCTGGCCCAGTTAATCAACAGACTTGATCTCGAGGCAACCCCAGGGAGCGTCGAGGCAACGCCAATGAGTCAACGTTCTCCGTTTTTACCGGACCCATCCGCGAATTTACCTCCTGACAATCGATTGACGGCGGATAGCCCAATAAAGGGTTTGCGACGCACGAGCTCATCCATAACCTCTCTCAGGCCCTATGCGCAATCGTGCTCCAAGGCCTCCGGTGTGCAACTAGGTCAGAATATTGCTCCATGGTCCACACTCAATGCAAGTATCTCCCCTTCGAAACCCTCCCCCAGCACGATAAGAGTCAACTTCCGAGACAACACAGCGACCGTCCGGACCCACAGGCGGACGCTGACTCCTGCGCCAGCTGCAGACCCGTCCCCAGTCTTCAAGGCGCTTCGCCCAGCGATTACTCGTCTCCCCATATCGAAGACGGTGGTGGGTGCTTCGTCGGGCATTTCCCCATTCGTGATGAACCCGGTCGACCGCTCTCCATCAGCTCTAACATTCGGTTCTGGCCACTCCAAGTCGGAGTCTCGGGGAAGTCTGGCTGCCTCACCGGTGTTCAAGAAGGCTCAAGGCTACGCTCCGAAGAAGTCTTCTTTGACTCCTCATACGTCTCTCGATAGCGGCAACCTACCTATCCTTCCCGAGGTTCGTCGCAGCCTTGGGCTCGCTGGTACGATGGGTGGTTCCGTCGGCAGCATCGCCGAGCAGGATTACGATGAGAGCGATCCCGATTCTGATATTCCTAACGAGCTGCAGGTCATCTTATCGAACTCGGATCAAGAGGATACCATATCATTTGATCCCCAGTTAGTACACACCGCGCCACCTTCTCCCGGTTTGCCGCCAGAAATTCCTTTACCGGTGCTCGATAACCCGTCTCCCAAGAGTTCGTTAGCTGACATTCCCGTATTCCGAGCGACCGTGGTCGACGAGGACGAACATCACGTTGACGTTGAGGAAGTAGGAACATTATCTGAGGATGACACCAAGAGGTCGTTCGATTTCACTGGCGAGTTGCAAAAACTCAACGAATCTGGTGCATCCGACCGTCGCAGTTTCATTGAGCAACTCGAGAACGCATTCCGTACTCCCGCTAGGGTTGATCTCCGCTACGACTTCGCGGACCTACCACCCATTCCTAAACTCCCGACATTACAGGATGAGCTGTCCCAGGTGGGCGAGAGTTCGTTTAACCTTCCGATCGACTATGTGTCTCGAGAACTCTCGCCAAGAGGTTTCCCGGTCGATGTCAACGCGGAACCGTCTTTCCTCCCTGGGTCGGACAGTTTTGCCGCCACTGCCTCTGACGATGAACTCCTTGATGTCGCAGTGCCTCGAATTTTACGGAATGCCGCGTCTGTCGCCTCCCGACCATCAAACGGAGAACTTAACCGTGACTTCAAGTTCGGCGGAAAGCACTCGACATCGAGTAGGAAGGAAACCTCGCCAGTTACCCTCGCAGACATTATCCCGCCTCCAGAGATTGCGCGATCTCTCTCCATGGCGTCGTTCGCTGGTGACGAGAGCTCTTTGATGAAGTCAATCCTAGCGCACGCCATCCAAATTGATTCCCCACCTGAGAGTTCTGGACTCGACTCTGACCCCGCATCTAGATGTGATGCACGCAGCACTGCTAGAAAGTCCTTCGTTGTCGCCGGCCATCAACGTGACTCCTCTGGGTTGAGCTTTGCAGGATTCGATTCGTTTGCAGAGATAAGACGAGGGTTTGAATTCAACGACAGTCGCCCCGCATTCTATCCCCCGCCTGGAGCCACGTCTGACCGTCGACACAGGAAGCATGATTCGGTCTACAGCATTGCTTCAGTCTCCTCCTACGGTAGGGTCCTGCACGGTGGTTCCGCGGATCCTTTCGATTACGGCTCAATTGTCCCACTGCCGAGTTTGCGGGAACGGCCCTCGTCGGACAATTTCTCGTTTACCATGTCAACTTCAGTTGATGATACATTCTCTTTCATCCGCCGACAACCTCTTCGTCGCAGAGTTGACAGTGACGCTTCAAGCTTCTACTTCCGCGCGTCACTCGTCCATCCCTACAACCGCAGTCAGCGGCGGCCCGAGTCGGGTGTGTCCATCGGCCCCCCGATTAGCCTCTTCAACCGCAACTCTACATATCACCGCCGGGCTGACTCCAATGCGAGCATGAGCAGCGTCGCACAGTCATATGCCAACTGTAGACGCTTCTCTTGGGATCGACACCGATCAAACTTTTCAGTCGAATCTGCGGTTAGTGACCTCTCCGCAACGCACCCTGCCCGACCTGGTCTTGGAGACAAGATGCTTGAGTCTGCCCAGGAACGTGGTACGCCGCTGGCATCTATTTCTGCCTCGCCTCCTCCCAGCCTCTCTGGCAGCCTGCGTGGCGAACGAATCCACTCGGAGGAATACGACAACCGGACGTCGTACGACTCGATTATGGACAGCCAGTACGAGTCCCAGAAGTCCGACTCACTGTTCGAGAAGACGGGTCATCGCAACTCTGTCTGTTCGTCGGACTTGACGTTCTTTGCAGAGGATCCAGGAAACGCTGCCGCGAAACCTCCTCGTTATCGACCGATTTCTAGCCTAAGTATCCCAAGTGTGCATAGCCCGCCGAAGGAAGATGACACGATGATCAGTGTAAGGCTTTATTCTTTATTTGATAGTCTTATCTAACACATGAGTAGATGCTGGGTGGTGGACACGTACGACGCCGCTCCGTGACGTCCATGATTGGTTCTTCGCCATGCATCCAAGCAGAGCGACGCAAGAACATTCTCGCCAACCCTCCCGAGACAGTCTTTGACCGTATCAAGAACGCCCTCCCGGAGGATCACGAATCGCCCGAGGTCTCTCGCGTTATCGAGACAAAGCCATCGATCGCCTCTACTGTGAACTCCTTCAAGTTTGGCGACGAACGCATGATTCGTGCAAGGCACGGTCTTCTCGAGCGGCAGAGCCTTGAGAACACGGTGTTGATGGGAGATGGCGAGGATCACTCAGGATCATGTAAGTAACACGTATTACACATCAGGCATGGTGTTCATTGTGTGCTGTAGTCCGAATGCCCGTTTTTACTCGGCCCGACCGCGCAAATCGCTCCAGGTCGAGCACATGCACGTCGAGTTCTGGGGCGGATACTCCCCCACTTTCAATTTCGGACGGTTATTCCTCGTTTTCTGAAGGATCGTTGTCAAGCATCGATCTGTCGCATCTGAATGCCTTGCTTTCGAACACCACACACCCACTGTCCAATGCTGCGTTCGATCGCGTCCGTCCTCACACACGCGGTCACGGTCATCGTCGACGTATATCCCAGGCTCGTGCGTCACGGACTTCCATCTACGAAACAATTGAGGAGGAGCTCACCTCACCATTGTCATCCATGGTCTCACTGGAAGACTCCATCTCGTGTTCCGTGTCCAATACACCCAAGTTCACTAAATCCGCGACAAAAGTGATGGAACCACCTCCTGTTTATGTCTTAGATCCTGAAACGTCGTCGGTGGATTCTTTTTCCTTGTGGGACGACGAGCGGGGGATCACTGCACTTCGAAGATATTACGCTCTCCGGGACGAAGCAGAGGATGCAGTCACGGAGAGTAAACGTACGTGGCTGGACACCCCGTTTTCGACTTTCGCTGTGCAATGTGAGTGGTAAATGGCGTACGCATTTCCTTGGCGTTGACATCTTTTCTAGCGTTTGATCCCCCGCGTCATACATCCGGAATGCAAGCGATGCTCGAGCACTCGCTGAAGAATTATGGACCACTTCCGTCTGATCTTCGGCCTCGTCGCGCGCGGTCGCGAGTCAATAGTCGGCCCTCGCCGTACCCTCGAACCGTCAAGACGTCGTTCACGTCGTCCCCAGGTGTTGAACATCTACGGGCGACGGTCGCAGCATCTCTCACCCCACCTACTGACAAGGCCGCGCACCGTAAACCATCACCGCTTTCCAACGCGTTGCAACAGATCTCGATTAATCCAAACGTGCCATTGAGTGTAACTGCGGAGTCAAAGGAACGTATCGTCTCCCCCGATAAACACGAACGCGTATTTGGAATTGCGCCTCGCCCTGGTGTCGGATCGACGACACGACGCACTGCGTTGGGTTGGTCGAAGAAGAGCACAGGTCGGAGCGGCGCTGAGAATAAGGAGAATACGACCATCGGTAACATCGGTATTGGAGCCCAGACCACGGTGAATGTCTCGCAAGGAACAATCATTTCGTGAGTACCGTTTTTCCTTGGTGATAGTATGAACTAAAAATAAATTGAATTCGTATAGGCCTGCGGATGGTTTGCGACTGAATCGTCCGAGGCCGAGAGGACGTCCGACGCCAGCATCAGTAAGACCTATTCGGATGTGATGACGCGTACCTGCTGTTTCTCGTCATGCTACAATGTTTCACTATTTCTTGTCATCTATGTACCTATGCCTTTGATCCCCCCCTGCCCCTCTATGCTGTATCTCTTTTCTTTAGGTCACGGGACCATTGGAAAGAGCCAAACTGTAGTCGATTCCGTACCTTTTTCTGCAATTGCATTCAATGTTGTTGCAAATCCAGCACGTTATGAGCTCATCTCAGTCTGCTTCCCTAGGGGAAATAGAACCCTAGAATGTCTATATTAGGAAACTGGGGTTCTGTATATAGACAACCCCTATTTAAAGGAACCAATAATATTTCATAAAATAAG